>CAJJDP010000083.1:375281-385333 GCA_905182995.1 Paramecium octaurelia
TTACTACAATAAAAGAGATCATTTTTAGGTGATAAAAGTCATATCTGATTGCCATATTGAATCTCTACACCTTCTCACCACATTCTAACACTCTCCTCTATTCTCATAATAGGTGCATCTT
Organism: Paramecium octaurelia; assembly: GCA_905182995.1. Lineage (NCBI taxonomy): Eukaryota > Ciliophora > Oligohymenophorea > Peniculida > Parameciidae > Paramecium > Paramecium octaurelia. Next base: position 375,403 of record CAJJDP010000083.1, read on the forward strand.
TCATTTTTTAATCATAAATATCCTTTTCCCTCCTTTTGACTTTTCTTTAAGGTCCTTTCGAAACTTCCTCCTCACTAAATAATTATTTTTGTATGTAAATGATCTTTTAAATACATCTATGGATTATGTCTTTGTAATTTGCCGAGTATTATTATCATCAATCTGTATTGTATTCATAAAGCTTCCCTCTTTTTCTCCTTAATATTCCAAGTATGTTATTTCAATTTATAGTATCTTTCTTCCAAGTACTTCCCATTTGGTAGATCTTCTTTCAGAATTATTCAGCCGATTTCAAATATCTAAGTGTTCTGAATTCAATCATTTTTTCCTTTCTATCCACCACTTTTCCTATTGCTTCAAAAATTATTTCTGATACCTTTGTATATAAAATTATTATTGATATTATTTACATTGCATTGAAATTTTTATTTTAAAACTTCATTTTAATCCATTTTGAGTGACTCGACCTAGAATCTCATCATAAAGATTCATTTCTCTTCTCAATTTCATATTCAGGTTAGCTCCAATCATACTGGGTTGTATCTTCAAGTTTTCCAAAAGATCCCAATTATCATTTTTATTCACACTTGATGGCTACTTCTGTTAAAATGCAATTCTCAGTTTCCATATTCTCTCTCCTAGCGCACATAATCTATCTATTAAATCAAATCTCAATTATTTTCCATTTCTCTCCTTACAAAAACATAAATATCCAAGTTCATAACTATCATCTCTCATCTCTCATTTCCGTATTCCCAATTCCCAATTCCATTCCTAAATTAACCATATATGGGCTTTAACTTTTAAAATACTTTTCTCATTTTGAAAATCCTTTGGTTTCGTAAGTTCCAACTACAAGTTAACAATTCGACATCCCAGAGATTCCGGTCTCAGCAGGGTCTTCAGGCTATTTCAGAATATTTTGAATTTAACACTCTTCTTCTTGCCTTATTTTCAAACTTTCTGGTTATCATAACCTTACCCTTCGTTCTCTCTGCCTAATTCCACCCTCAAAGGGTTACCGAGATCTAATTTAGGGACATGGTTTTCCGGGATTACCCTTAGAAACACAAAATTTGAAAATATTTTAATTTTATTTTTTTTAATTATTTTGTTAAGAAAGCATCATTCACAACATGCTCTACACGTTTTAAATGATGCTCTACATTGGTGAAAACTATTCTGATACATTTACACAAGTAAATTATCAATTGTATAATAGAAAAAAAACGTCTAAAATTTAATGTTCATTATATATAATTATTTATCGAACAATTAAAACATGAAGTTTCGAGGTTAAGACACATAAGAATATAAAATGATTGGGAGAGAGTAAGGTTCATCAGTGCTTGTTAAATTTTGAATGCCCAAAACCCTAATAGATTTAGCATGAAAACCTAGTGCTTTTCATAAAGAATTAGATAATCAGATTTTAAGTTCTACATAATGAATATAAAGTTTAAACAAGTCTTTGATACTGGGTTTTGTAAGATTGGAAACAGAAAAATCAATAATTTGAAAATTGGGGAAAAAAAAGAATTAACAAATTTTGGACAAACAAATTTATTTGAGTTTACAAAATTTTTGTTTTTATCCAAAATAGTTTTATTTGTGAATTCAAAACTCTAATAATTAAATGTAAGAACGTTAATTTGCAAATGTAATTGCTGATTTATTCTTTAAAGGTTTATTTATTTTTGAAAAAATGTAATTGGAATAATTTGAATGTCATACCAATTGTTCATTAGTTAAAAATAGATAAAATAGTTCATTCTTGTTATTAAAATGCCCTTTATACCTATTAATTGAGTAATGAAAAGTGATCATCACATTATCAAAGGAGTATGTGAAAAACAATATATTCAAAAATTTTCCTTGAGATCTAACTTTTGAAATGATTTGTTATAAGTAGGAATCACAATACAATACAATCAGGGTCAAGTCCAAATAAAGTTGAGATTCCCATTGATTTAATCATTGAAATCTTTTCAGCACTTATAACTCAAGGTTCTGAATGGCATCAAATGTAGAATAGGCACATAGTACCTTATACCCCTGAACCATGTTTTAAGCACTTTTACGGTCTTTTATTAGCAATAACTAGTTAGCTAATATATAGCTCGTTTACTAAAAATTGAAATATTATTTCCATTTGATTTAAAATTATAATTTTCATATATTTAAAATCGAAGTGCATTTAAATGACCAGAAAAAATTGAATAATTTTATCAATCATATGTTAAATTTTCATGTTTCAGGATCACATGCTTAGTTTCAACTTATAGTTATATTATTAAGTGAGTTTACTCTTTAAGTTAAAATAGAGCATTTCAATAAAGCCATTCTATTTGCTCAATTAATTTATTGGCTTATCAAACTTCTTTTCTAATCATCTAATTATCTACTTTGTACTTTTAGTTAAAGGAAATTGGGATATAGTGTAAGTTTTCATTCACCAGTATCTGTTGTTAACTGAATATCCTATAAAATAGCATCAGAATTTTCAATTTATTTTATAATTGTAGTTTAAAAATCATAATTCAGACAGTGATATCGATAAGGCCTGGTGCATTCTGAATTGAATCATTCCTGATCCAGAAGCCGACACACGCAATGAATTAAAATAAATAAACATAATTATAGTGATTTAAAACTCAAAACTACTAGAGAAATCCAAAGATTGAAGATATTTTATGTCAATCAGTTTTAGAACATATAAATTCGCCAACATATCTATTGAGAGAAAATTTAACAAATAATTAGAAACTATTATATTTATTACATATTTAAGATAATTTTAAATGGTGAGACATTTAACAGTCAAAATATTTATTCTGTCATTTCAAAAGGACCTTATAATAGTTACTATAATTATCTAAGTGTACAGAGAATCACTTTTAAATTAAAGTGATCTCTGGTAATCAACCAAACATTTTTTCAATCATTCTCCTAAAGATACTTATTATGTTTAAGTAAAGCAAAATAAATTGAAATATTCTAATTCCAATTTCCTTGAATTAATATTTGAAACACATTCTTTTGTAAGTTTCGTATCAAATGATTGATTGAGACAAAAAGTACAATTTATTAAAAGTATATACTAAAGATTTGAATCAAGGTTAATTTTAAATTAATGGGCATGCAATTAGGAGTTTAAAAATACATTAATTTAAAAGATAATATCAAATTTATATTTTAACACATCTTATTTTAAATTAAGTTCTCCCTATCTTGGATAATATGAAATTAATAAATAAAATTGATATTGTTTAGATAGATGAAAGAAGTTCATAATAATAAAATATCGCATAGTAGAATACACATAAATCGAAGAAGCAACAAAATATAATATTCTTAATATTTTGTATGGTTACATTGAAGAAGTTATCTTTTTTATAGAAATATGAGCATTATTGTTATATTTCTGTTCTGAAATCTATTTATGTATTCTAATTTAATTTCTCGATGATAGTAATTGAACAAACTAAATTATATTAATTTCAAATCATTTTATTCTGACATCATCTACAGATTTATAAAATATTTAATAGCTGCTATTTTAGAAATGAATAAAAAAAGGAGAAATAAAATACATTAGTACTTAAAAAGGAATTTTAATATTGTATTTTATTATTTATGATATGTTTCATTGTGTTTGTATGGCTTCTAAACATTCATCTAATGTTAAGAAATACAATACTTTTTCTTTTTTTAGTCCATTTATGATTAGAATCAATTTCTAAAGCTTTATCATAAAATATTAAAGCCTATAAATATTATTTCTGATCATGTAAGCATTAACCTATTAATTATATCATAATATTACCTTTTATCCTTAATGAATTAAAATGATTTGGATTAATTATTAGAGATTATTCAATCACTTCCATAGCTTCCTTAAATTTTTTCAATTATCTTAAAGAGTTACCTTTAATTTAAAAAGTTATTCATACCTTTAATAAATAATGAATTACAACACTTTGGATCTACTTACAAAGCTTTATCAGCCCAAATATAGCTTCATTATATTAACCAAGCTTCCTTAAACTCTCAGCTAATACATTCAAATTTAATCATACCTTTAGTAAATAATGATCTACGATGCTTTGGATCTGCTTACAAAGCTTTATCAGCCCAAATGATAGCTTCATTATATTAACCAAGATTTCTTAAACTCTCAGCTAATACATTCAAATTTAATTATACCTTTAGTAAATAATGATAATTAATGTTTTGGATTAAAATTCAATGCTTAATCAAATATTTTAATAGCCTCATCATATTTGTCATCATTCCAATATAACTTATATCCTAAATCATTAATTTAATTACCTATTTTATACAATTCTTCTGATTTTTCTATATATGGTTTAGATATTTGATAGTAATCTAATGCAAATAAATTTAAATCATTCTGTAATTTCTTTATTTAATCTTAAAATTCCTTTATGAATTGTTATAACAANTATTGGCAAGTAAATCCAGAAAGAAATATTGTATATTCTTAGCGGTATCAACTAAAAAATTAGAATTCAATATATATAATAATAAGTTAAAACAATTATTAGTTGTGTAACATGCTTTTGATCCATCTATATAATATAATTTTTATTCTCTTACCTTAGGTTGCAAATGTGGCTTGACTTTTAATTGTTCTTATTAAGTATGTAAGGTATAGGAAATCATAATATCTATTTCATGAAAATGTTTAAGATATTGTGTGTAAAGTTGTTCTGATATGCTCTATGGTTAAATAAATAGAATTGTGATGTAGGTGTCTCAAGAGAAATTGAATATACTTACTTTTAGTTTCGAGCTGGCTCACTTACATCTATTAATTAATTATTTTTTTTCAATTGAAATACATCTGGTAAGTTCTCAAAACGATACTTATCCTCAAAAAGATTTTATGAAAACATAACAATTATAATCTTAAATCTAATATAACAAATTTCTTTGTCAAATTATTTTTATTCCTGATTAATAATAATATGTTGACAAAAGATTTTGACTTGGCCATAATTGCATCCTCTAAAATTAAGAAAAAAATTTGAGCTCAAGCAAGTTTACATCAAATATAATTTAATTTTTTAGCTGATCATTTCATTACTATTTCCTTAGCATTTCTTGATTTTTTCTGCCCTCCTTAAAAAGTGAAATAGAATCTTTTCTTCTATAAAAATTATGCAGCAAAGCTGTTTAAGGTTGGATCTTTCATGATATTCTTGTCTATAATAAGTAGACACAATTTCAAGCATCCCGCTATTTGTAGTGCAACTTATTTTCTTTGGAATCTAATTTCATTATTAGTAACAAAAAGAGTTGAATAATATTAGAAAGGATATCACTGTATTATTTCCTTATTGTCCCTGGTCCTTATATTAATTTTGGTTTAGCAAAAAGGTTGTTTAAATATGTTTTAATATTTTTTAAAGTTAATTAAGAATATAATAATAAAAGCAATATTGGATATTGCTTATGAGTAATGACATTAAAGAATTAAACGTATTCAATTAAAATATTGTATTTTATTATTTATGATATGTTTCATTGTGTTTGTATGGCTTCTAAACATTCATCTAATGTTAAGAAATACAATACTTTTTCTTTTTTTAGTCCATTTATGATTAGAATCAATTTCTAAAGCTTTATCATAAAATATTAAAGCCTATAAATATTATTTCTGATCATGTAAGCATTAACCTATTAATTATATCATAATATTACCTTTTATCCTTAATGAATTAAAATGATTTGGATTAATTATTAGAGATTATTCAATCACTTCCATAGCTTCCTTAAATTTTTTCAATTATCTTAAAGAGTTACCTTTAATTTAAAAAGTTATTCATACCTTTAATAAATAATGAATTACAACACTTTGGATCTACTTACAAAGCTTTATCAGCCCAAATATAGCTTCATTATATTAACCAAGCTTCCTTAAACTCTCAGCTAATACATTCAAATTTAATCATACCTTTAGTAAATAATGATCTACGATGCTTTGGATCTGCTTACAAAGCTTTATCAGCCCAAATGATAGCTTCATTATATTAACCAAGATTTCTTAAACTCTCAGCTAATACATTCAAATTTAATTATACCTTTAGTAAATAATGATAATTAATGTTTTGGATTAAAATTCAATGCTTAATCAAATATTTTAATAGCCTCATCATATTTGTCATCATTCCAATATAACTTATATCCTAAATCATTAATTTAATTACCTATTTTATACAATTCTTCTGATTTTTCTATATATGGTTTAGATATTTGATAGTAATCTAATGCAAATAAATTTAAATCATTCTGTAATTTCTTTATTTAATCTTAAAATTCCTTTATGAATTGTTATAACAAATTTTCAATAATTAATTAAAATTATTTGAAATGTATACTTTATGTTAAGAAAGAATTAATTTATTGAGAATTTAAATTGGGTAATTACTTAGATATCTGATATTTAGTTCTAATTCCTCCAATTAATAAAAAGAAATCATTTTAAATTAAATCCATTTATTTATTGATTGTATTTATTAAATCATCAGATTCTTTTTCAATTGTTGAAATATGTTCAAATAAAGATGGTAACTCTTCCTAATGTTAAAGATGAGTAATATGCATTCCAATTTTAATACATTCATGACAATATAATCTCTATTCTTTACAAGATTCATCAAAACATACTTATTTAACATTCTTAGTATGTTCTGGATTAGGACATTTCACAATTATATCTTCACCTTAATTCATAATTAATATTATTATATTATCTATTCCAATTTCTATTAAAAAATATTAATAATAATAATTCATATTATTTTTATATCCAATTTGAATTTCAAACAATTTCAACACTAATCTTTACAAATCCTATAATTACAAACTATACACAATTAAATACTATCTTTTGCAATCTGCTCATTATTCCCATTCAAACCCAAAAGTATTATTATGTTTGATCAATCAAATAATTATAATCTCATTAAAACTATAATTCAAATCATATTAGTTTATTCCCAAATTATAATTTAAGAATCAAATTTTCGAATTTTATTTCTTCTTACGTTTGCAGAATCCTTAGTTAATTTTAAATTATTATTTATGATTATAAGCATATATATTCAATTAGGATGATCTGTATTATTTATATTTTCCAATAAACTTAATTTATCAGAAGCATTATTAATTATGTCTGTTATTTTCAATTTCATATCCTATAATTATAGATGTTGAGGGTAAGCTGTTATAAAGATAAGGTAAAAGTAGGAAATTGATTCTAATTATTCAACTTTCTTTAGAATATAGTTTGAATTAGGATCTAATTGGTTATATTTCATTAGATTTTTACTTATTGGAGCTGATTCTTAATTAAGACTTTCCATAAACTAATCCTATTTTCAATGTATAGAAATGTAATATTCTTTATATCTAGTTTATATGAAAAACTATTTAATATTAAAATCTCTAACTAAGATTAATTTTATAAATATTTACAAAGTAAATTAGATATTCCTAAAACTTTGAATTATCCAATTGTATATTCATATACATATGTCACTTAATACTGACGATTATTGGAAATCTTTAAATTAACTACTCTAACTGAGAAAATTACATTTTACATCTCTCTCATTCTAATTATAATAAAATCTGCACTTCATAACAGGCAAGAAAATAATAAAATGTTAAGCAGAACATAAAAATAGTCTCATTTAATATGAGCCTTATTTAGATTTCAATTTTTAATTAATATATTAAAAACAAAAACTGTAATTTAGATATCTAGTAAATAAGATACTTTATGACAATAACAACTTGTATTAAATAGAGATTCACAAAGAAGAATAAGTGGATTTAGGGAATTTGTAAATCTCCATCATTAAAGAGAGAGAGTTAATATCTCACTATTTATCTTATGTTACTTATTAGATAAATTATAATTAATAATTTTGCAAGTCACTAGTTATAATTCTACTTTACCATCATTAATCAAATCCAAATGAAGAATTTAATTAATATAATAATGATTAAAATTTTGTTTCCACACAGCAATTATAAACTCTGGGTTTAATGAAAAGCGATTATGTACCATTATTAATTTGTCTTAGAACTTGACATTAATAGCCAATCTTTATAATTAACATGCTAGCTAATTGAGAGATTTTTATATATGCAATATTCTAATTGATCATATGTTAAGGAAGAACAATTTAATTAACCTCATGATAACTACAACTTGTAAACATCAAATAGTAATATAAGATGAATAAAGTAAGAAAGTTAAATCTGATTATGCAAATCAGATGCTTTTCACTTAAGCCTTAAAGATGGTATAAATTATCTAGATCAAAAAACAATTTTGATTATTACATTTACTCATATGTGAAAGAATTATTTTTGGCTTCCTAAGGGTCAAGATTTAATAATATTTTAAAGTGGCATGTAGTGTTCTTGAATACTAATTTACAACTCGTTCAGCATTTCTTTAATATCAAGGAAAAAGTTAGAGTAAAGTCTATTCAAACTGCTTATATTACAATTAAATTATAAACGATTGCCTTATTTATTATTAAGAATAGATTAATATCTTTAGGTCTTAAGTGAATTGATACCAAACGTAGCACAATATATGACTTGAAAGATTTAAATCAAAAAGAAAATAAGAAAGATTTAGAAAGCATGAGGAGATAAGACCATATAATAGAACTATTATTCATTAAACTTGTTCATAGATGATTAATTTTTCTTTTTTTTTGAAAGAAGTTTCATTGATTGAAGACACTAGAATTGAGATATATAGACTAATAAGCGTTTAATGGCCAAGGCACATGAGTTGATGAAGTGGATTGCAGAATTTAATATAAACTCGAATAATAGGTACATGCATATGATAAAATTAATTTAATTTACTAAATTTATCTATTTGATTTAAAATGACTTCATTTTCAGGAAATTGGTATTGGGACGTTATTTTAATCGATTGAAATTATTATGACTTCATAATGTTTTTATAGACAATAAAGATGATGTCAATAATTGTTATAAATAAAAATTTATGAAGCAGATTAAAAAAATAATCAGAATTATTAGTAATCTAACCAAAACAATTGAATTTTAATTATTATTTTTAAAGTATAAATGCCTGAAGATGATTGCAAAAAAAGTCATTTAAATGATAATTTGAAATTCACTACTTCCAGTCCTAGAATTTTTTGCTTTTAAATACATTTTCCAAATCACTCAAAACTGATAGAAATTTAGACCGATGCCAATTTTATGTATAACTTAAATGAAATTTTACAGGTTTGCTATGTACTTCTCTAATTCATTTAGAATAGTTAGCATTGGCAGTATTGCTATTCCAAGAGAAATTAATCGAAGTACATTAAGAGACCATTTGTAATTTAAAATCTAAGATACTTTTTTCTAATTTAAGGATTCTAAAACAATGAATAAGAATATGATTTATCTGTGAAAAGACAACATTTTCAAAATATCTAATACCTTCCAAATGAGCTATTTTCTGAACTGATTATAAATATTGTAGTCTTCTTAAGAAATTCATTAAGAAGAGACTTATTTTTCAAAAAATGCTATATCATCTCACTACAATTCATTGATATTAATTAAATTTTCAAATAGTTTTCAGGTAAGATAATTGAACACCAAAGTTCTATTAAGGCTGTAATAATTTGATCCATTTCAAAAAAGATCTACATGAAATTTTGGATTTATTTAGTATTTATACTAATGGAAAATTACTTATTTCCAAGAAAGTGAATATTAAATAGATATAATGTAACTTTTATTCTATTCCTATGTTACTCACTTATTATTAAATTAAAAAAGGATCCATGATGATCCCTCATCAATCAAAATCACATAAAATCGTTATTAATATTCTTAATACTGAGTTACTAGT
>CAJJDP010000083.1:414108-433682 GCA_905182995.1 Paramecium octaurelia
AGCAATTCTTAATTGATAAACTAGAGAAAGAAGATTAAGATTGGGTTGTGATGTAGATTTAAAATTTATAATTTTATTATCATTAATAAATGAAAAAAAATTCAACTTTCACCCCGTCCTTACAACCTGTAGTAAATGATCTTTAAAGTTGTTAGTATTGTTTAAATAGAGCTGGTTGTCTAGTTTCAATTTTAGATTAATTTGCTTTATATTTTAAGATTTTTCTTTACTCACTGCTTGTCATTTATTACTTAGTTACTTTTTTAAAATTAAAAAACCTTAAATTAGATCAAAATCACAAATTAATAATTTAAGAAATTGGTCATTTCTTTGTTCGCAAAAAGTCATTTAATTTTTAAATAATTGTTTTGAACAGGTATACATTAAATTTAGATTAAATTCTAGTAGGAGTAATTGTTTATATAAGTAGCTACTAATTATTCATCAAGATTTAATTGACATTTATTGAAATACTATTTCGAATTGAAACATAATGAGAGTTAAGGATACAATTTTGATTATGTAATTAATTTAGAAAATAAAAAGAACTTTTATGTACTAAGAATCATAAACTTTCAATTTATATGGATGTTTCAGATAAATTATATATAATCTGATTAAGTTAATAGAATTATTAAGATTTAATCAATATAAAATTTATTGATATTCATTAATAATGATAATAATCTTCATTTTAATATCTATAACTCGTCAGACTATAATTTATGAGTTTAATGCTAATTCTTAAACAAAAGATGGTAATTTCTTTATTTATATTAGGATGGGAAGGTAGTTCTAATTTCGATACCTGTGTCTTCTATTATAGTAGGATTTTTTTAGATCTAGAACCTCATTCTCATATTACAGTGAATGCCCAATTTATAAGGTATTTAATATACTTAATAACAAAAGCATTGATAGCAATCCTCCAACTTAATTCTACATAGACTCAAAAATATAAATAATGTGTAAGTGATATCATCTTAAATTACGATGTGCGGCGGTGCCTAATCTCATATTCAAACTATTTCTATTACAAATTAACATAACAGAAGAACTCTGTGGATATCTATTAATTAGCAGCCTGGAGGATTAATATCATTAAAATTAAGTATCATAAAATGTTTGTTTGAAACTGCTGGATGCATAGATAATTATCATACAATGTTGGATTTAAGATGAATTTCTAGAAAACTGTCATCCAGTTTGTGGAGATGGAATCATTCAAGGTTAAGAATAATGTGATTATCTAATATCTAATCATTCTTGTATTCAATGCAAATATTCTTGTGTTGAAAATTGTTAAATTTGTTAATTTGGAATTTGTTTATAATGCATAGATGGATTTATAATTAATTCAAATTTTAATTGCGATCCTTTTTGTGGAGATGGCAATTTGATCCCATATTCAGTTGAATAATGTGAACTGACTGTTAATGGTGTATGGGATGGTTGTTTGGATTGCAGATTTATTTCAATCGCTAATTGTAAAACTAACTATTTTTCAATTTGCTTAGAGTGAGAAGTAGGATTTTAAATGTTAGAAAATGTATGTTATCCATATTGTGGAGATAAATTCGTTCTCTAATAATATGAGGATTGAGATGATGGAAATTTTGATCCTTATGATGGTTGTTATTAATGTTAATATTAATGTTCATAAGGCTGTCTTGATTGTGAATAGGGATAAGTTTGTAAGAAATGTGATCGCTGATACATCTTAAATAATGATACATCTTAAATAATGATACTGCTAAATGCTAAGAGATCAAGCCATTAGATGATGAAGATTAGAATGAAGATAAAAATAAAGATGAAAATGAGGATATCATTTGCAGCAAAAATTCTATATTAATCGATTATGAATGTGTTCATTAATGTGGAAATGGAATACTTAATTAAAAATATGAATAATGTGACGATGGAAACTTAATTGGAGGAGATGGGTGCTCATATTTATGTTTAGAAGAAGATTACTATTAATGCTAAAATCATGAATGCAGCATGAGCATTTGTACTTATATTCAACCTCCTGATTTTATGGTATATCGTCTTTCTAGCTAAACAAATGACACTTAAGTAATTGAAATTACTTGCTGATTTAAACTTTGAAGATTTTGCAGTCGTTTTTCTTATTAATAAAACCAATTCAGTAATTAGTATCAAGCCTGTTGTAAATCTAACAACAACATTAGATTACTCAATATATTAAATTATTATTTATTTTAGAGAACTTGTAAAGGATCCAGTTCTTTAGATTAATCTAGCTTAAATAACTATTAAAGATAAATATGATTTAGAGATAAAGAGAAATGAGATGCAAATAAGTCTTGGCAACCCATTTGTGTTATCTGAGAGCACCCAAAAAAAAGTGGCATAAATTATACTTCTTAATGATGGAATGATTTATTCCATCATTAGTATTTCAGGGGTTAGCATTTCTAAGCGGAAATGCCATACTGTTTTTCAATTTATTAGATCTATTATAGTCTTTGTCCTATATTACGTATATGTAAAATTCATTTCCACCTCATTTAATATAATATCTGAATACTTTTAATAAAGTGTCTTTAAAACTAATATTGGATTATTTTAGAATAGATGAAATATTGAGTTATTTAAATGGGGGAAGCTTACCATTTCAAAGCAAAAAATCAAATTAGAATTAATCAAATCCATCAAATTAGTTCTACTTGTTGAATGCCAAGAGTTGTTACTTCTCTATCTTCGCTTCATTAATAACATATTTAATAAGTAGGTTACTCACATCTTAGAAAATTGAAACGCTACATAATATTTTATTCCAAAAGTTCTAAAATAGTCCTAGATACTTGCGTATTGACCAACTGTTTTCAAGAAAGCTTTAGAAATTTTGTAGTAAATTCAAAAATGAATACTTTTCTTTGGAATATATAAAGTTTATTTAGCAATTCTGCATTAATTATTATTTAGCACATTGTTACAATTTCCAGATTACAGCTTCACTTCCCCTCTTAAAGCATTTAATAGCATAAATGCTATTATCGGGTTAGGGGCCATCGCATATATAAGTTTATAACTACTTTCTATCACATCAGCCAATAAAAAAGATAAATAAAAATGGTTATATTTTTATCAGGATTCAAAATCTGAATTTTGGGCTGCTAATTACAGATCCTTTTAGATCTACAGAATAATTTTTACATATTTTCTATTGTACTTGCTCTTGACTATCTATAAGTATAATCAATATTACTTTCAATGTTTTCATTTTTTTATTTGAGTTATTTATTAAAGTGCAAACCTTTATAGTCTATGTATGAATTTGCAAAACTAATATCTAGAGAATTTTTTTTTATTATCATAACTGGATCATTTTTGATTTATAGCTTTGAATTTGACTAAAATTAGCTGTTACTTTATGGATGGATTCATATAGCTCTTTTTTCTGTCTTATTAATTTCAAACTTGATCATCGATTTAATTGATTGCATTAGTAAGGCTTGGAAAATGTATCAAAGAAAAAAACAATCGCAAAATAAACCCAAAGAGACAAATCTATTTTATGAATATCCACATCTAACCTTAGTTCGTCCAAGCATAGAATAACAAAAATGAAACTATTTAAGATTAAAATATCATCAACTTATTTCAAATATTATATTTTCATCATGTATAAAAAATTCATACATTCCTAAATTCTTGTTATTTTTAATTTGAGATACATTCTTCAAATAATTTATTCATATAACCAGATTCTATGTTATTTATCCCAAACATACAACTGAGTATTATTTTCTAAAATAGTTCCATTCTTTTTAAGTCGAGAATAAAAAACTCATTACCAAATGCTTCAAATAAGCGACGCTATTTATAAGGATCAAGTCTTTCATAAAGTGAATAACTTTTCAAAATTTTTCATCTGTTACCATTGAAAAATTTTCCTATATTATTTATTTATTTGAAAATTGTAGGAGAAAATTGTGAATCTAAAATGCTCAAACAATAAATTCCAGGGAACTCGTTTATCCTAAAAAAATCTAGTCATATATCTATGTTTTATTAGCTTAGGGTTTCCTGAGTTGAATGGTCTTTTCATTCAATGAAAGAAGTGTTTTATCACCAAAAAGCAAAGAAAACGAGAAGAATTGACACCTTTGACAAAATACAGTTATAGGGTGCAAAATGCGAGAATGATCAGTATAACAAGTATTCTCTCTATATTAATAGTATAATAATAAATTGAAACTATTTTAGAATTAATGTATCTGAGTTTAAACACAAGCCACTTTTGCCATAGAAAGCCATTCATGGAACGGATATCTAAATATGATCAAGAATAATTATTTATTCAAAACAGGATCTGAATTTTACTTAGTCTCCAATTCCAAATTTTAGTACCCATATGTGGATAATAAGCAACTAATACATATGATGTATTATCAGTTTCTCATAAGTATGATTTGTATCTACCACATAATTGATTTTCCCGCTTCTCTACCACTAATCTTTAATCCAATTTGCACATCATTAAAACAATTACCAAATAATCCCTTAATTTACTAATTGCGTTGACCTGAATGTGTTTTAAAATGAATTTAGATTCCCTAGATATATCAGAAGATTCTGAAGCAAGTTTAGATTATCGTTATCTTATGATTTGTAATTTCAATTAATTTAGTATGTTAGACAGATACATAGTCAATATAATTTATTAAATATTAATAACTTGCTAGAGTTTCTAAATTTAAATTGCTTGATTGAATGAATTGTTCTTTTCTCTAAATCGCAATATTTCATATTTTTCTTTGTCAACTTAATTTCAGAATCTTTATTTATCGAATATATATAATTAAATTCATATAATTTAGGAGTAAATTCAGAAATTATAATCATTAAATTGATTTAATGAAAAAATTCAATATTGCTTTTATTTTAATGTAACATTTAACCTGATTNGTATCAAAGAAAAAAACAATCGCAAAATAAACCCAAAGAGACAAATCTATTTTATGAATATCCACATCTAACCTTAGTTCGTCCAAGCATAGAATAACAAAAATGAAACTATTTAAGATTAAAATATCATCAACTTATTTCAAATATTATATTTTCATCATGTATAAAAAATTCATACATTCCTAAATTCTTGTTATTTTTAATTTGAGATACATTCTTCAAATAATTTATTCATATAACCAGATTCTATGTTATTTATCCCAAACATACAACTGAGTATTATTTTCTAAAATAGTTCCATTCTTTTTAAGTCGAGAATAAAAAACTCATTACCAAATGCTTCAAATAAGCGACGCTATTTATAAGGATCAAGTCTTTCATAAAGTGAATAACTTTTCAAAATTTTTCATCTGTTACCATTGAAAAATTTTCCTATATTATTTATTTATTTGAAAATTGTAGGAGAAAATTGTGAATCTAAAATGCTCAAACAATAAATTCCAGGGAACTCGTTTATCCTAAAAAAATCTAGTCATATATCTATGTTTTATTAGCTTAGGGTTTCCTGAGTTGAATGGTCTTTTCATTCAATGAAAGAAGTGTTTTATCACCAAAAAGCAAAGAAAACGAGAAGAATTGACACCTTTGACAAAATACAGTTATAGGGTGCAAAATGCGAGAATGATCAGTATAACAAGTATTCTCTCTATATTAATAGTATAATAATAAATTGAAACTATTTTAGAATTAATGTATCTGAGTTTAAACACAAGCCACTTTTGCCATAGAAAGCCATTCATGGAACGGATATCTAAATATGATCAAGAATAATTATTTATTCAAAACAGGATCTGAATTTTACTTAGTCTCCAATTCCAAATTTTAGTACCCATATGTGGATAATAAGCAACTAATACATATGATGTATTATCAGTTTCTCATAAGTATGATTTGTATCTACCACATAATTGATTTTCCCGCTTCTCTACCACTAATCTTTAATCCAATTTGCACATCATTAAAACAATTACCAAATAATCCCTTAATTTACTAATTGCGTTGACCTGAATGTGTTTTAAAATGAATTTAGATTCCCTAGATATATCAGAAGATTCTGAAGCAAGTTTAGATTATCGTTATCTTATGATTTGTAATTTCAATTAATTTAGTATGTTAGACAGATACATAGTCAATATAATTTATTAAATATTAATAACTTGCTAGAGTTTCTAAATTTAAATTGCTTGATTGAATGAATTGTTCTTTTCTCTAAATCGCAATATTTCATATTTTTCTTTGTCAACTTAATTTCAGAATCTTTATTTATCGAATATATATAATTAAATTCATATAATTTAGGAGTAAATTCAGAAATTATAATCATTAAATTGATTTAATGAAAAAATTCAATATTGCTTTTATTTTAATGTAACATTTAACCTGATTGATATAAAACACATTAATCTCTCATAAGACATAGGAAATATAACGATCAAGCAATCATTTTGGTGTTTCAAGTTTATTATAACAAAAGTCATCAAAAACTATACTGGAGTATACTAAAAGTGCAAATAGCATATTATTGAGGCAGTTGATCCTAAATTATCTAAAGATATCATCCTTTGTCATATAATCCAAAATGGGTTTCGTTTTTAAATTTACCTTTCTAGATTTTATTCACAATATAATAAGTAAAATCTAATATTTGCGATGGATTTACTTCAATTAGAGATATAGTATGGATGATAAACCTATGGATAATCCAGTCGTTCTCAATATATGAATATAACCTTATTAAGCAAATTAATTAGACAATAGGTTAAATTTAATTGAAAGAAGGAAATATTTAACAGATAGCCCAGTTACGAATGCAATAATTGTCTGGTTAGGAGTTTCATTTCAATATGTTGCAATATGTTTCTTGGAATGAAGTTCATACATTTGCATGAGAAATGTTAAATTTAGTCTGAATTATTTTTTTGGATTTTGAATAAAAATTAATGTTAATTTAATAGAATTAGATGATATAATTCGATTAAGTAATAAATGAAACATTATTTATTAAAGAATTATATAATATGGAGAGAATAGAAAATCAAATGGAATAAGAATAAAAGAGTAAAACAGAAAAAATCTTAGTAAATTTGTAATAAGAAGTAGAGGTAAAATAATAATTAAATAAATGTAAATAGGGATCATTCAACAGAATTCATGCATAACTTGATCAATTATTGAATGATAAATGTAATTTGATCAATATATTACCATCTTAAGTGTCATCAGATTTACCAAAACTCAATTCTAATCCTTTACTTCAATTTTAAAATGACGATTTCTCATAATTAATCATTCAAAATGTGATTCCTTTAATCAAAATCTATAGTCAGGTCCAACAAAAAAACAAAGTGCAAGTAAACTTAAACATTTACTTAGTAATTAATATAATAGAAGGCAAATTAATAAAATGAGCCTTGTCAAGAAATAGCTAAGCCTATTGAAAAATTCACTCAACCACCGTAAACACAAAATTCACCAAATTTCATATTCAGCACTGCTCGTAAATCTCCATCCATTACAATAACAGAACAAAAGAATGCTCATCAAACAGCAACTTAACAGTATGATAATAGATTCATTTTAATTGAACCTCGAATTATGAGGTCTTGTAAGATTGCAATCAAGATTACCTATTTAGCTAATTGGATTGGCATAGGGATAGCTTATAAAAATGTACTTTCCTCGAAAAAGTAAAAAAGTATTATAAAATTTAAGTATGTAATTTGATTACAGTAATTTGGGACATGGCTCTTACATGATTTCATCAAACGCATACATCTGGTCTCACTCTAAAAAAGAAGAGAATCATATCCTTAAATCATTCTTTTTTACTAAGGATGATATAATAATTGTGGATGTTAATTTGGAAATTAAGGTAAATCCGTATATCAAATTTAGACACTCAAATTTACATGCAAAAATAAACCGAATGCTACTTAAGTGTTGACCTTTGATCCAACATATAATGATGATATTCATTTTTGCATCAATATGTGTTCTTCTGGAGAGAAAGTGGAATGAAGATACCCAATCGCTTATGAAGATAGATCAATACTATTAAAATCTGATAATTTTTATATTTATCCATAAACATCAATTCTAATAAGAAATTCAATCATAATAAGAATTTACAAAAAAATATCTATTCAAATAAGTTAACAACAGCTTGAATCTACTCTTTCAGTATTATGACTATTATTTTTCTTTTCATCCATTGCTTATTTTTTATTGGGTTGAATTGCATCTTAAATTACAATTCTAAACTTTTTGGAATCTTGTTATGTTAAAATTGCATCACTATGTGATTCTAAATATCTTAAGATTCTCAAAGAATCCTATATTCATCTTTTCAAATATTCAGATTCAGAGTTTGTCTCATAGTTACTCTCAAGAATTGATAGTTTAACTATATAAGGATTTAATGCTCCTTATTCACAGTCATCATTATTATGGGGTTTTTGCTTTTTTGCAAGAGCAATAGCTGCAAATTGAATTTCTCTCTCTTATTCGGAAGGAGAAACAAAAAATTTTTATTAAATTTTGGTTAGTGCTTACATTCTAATTTGAAATTTATTTTCTTTTGCTTTTTCAACCATATAATCTAATGCTGCATTTATAGCATTGAATGTTGTTCCAATAATTGGTACAGATCCCATTATAAATGAACCAGTACTTGACATAGTTTTTAGAAAGTCAGCCACTTTCTCAGAATTGCTTTCTACCATAGCATCTCTGTTTATTGTAAATAGATTAGTTGACATTAATTACATAGCATGTAAATAATTATATAAGCGCCAAAATAAGGATTTGTAATATAAAAATGATTGAAAGTTCTCTGGTTTCTTTAATAAATTTAATTCTTCTTCTAATTAGTAAGAATCTTATTCCTCCAATTTCTAAACCTTAGATTCTAATTATAAAATCTTTTCTTTTGATTCCTTAGACTCTTTTTCTAACTTGTCATATATTGCTTTTACTTCTTATTCTATTTTAAATAAGAAATCCAATATTTATTGTTGTTAATTCTTATCAATTTATTCATTTGTTGGTTTCATACCACTAGCTGCTTATTCCTAGATCTTATTGATTTCTAATAAAAATGCTTATTCTTATTACTAGTTAATTTAGTTGTTTTTTGCAAATTGAGCAACATTATTTTTTGTTATTTAAAATTGATTGTCAATCTCAGAAATCAACCTTAATTTACTTTAAATAAATATAATATTTTTCGATGAAAGATTTCTACATTTGAATTTTGAATCAATGATTTATTCTAAGCAGCCTTAAGCAAGTGAGAAAAAATTTTTAGCTTTAATGTAATCCTTTTGGTGATAGTATAAACTACCAAGATTAGTTAGATATAATGGATTCAAAGGATTTATTTCTATGGCCTTATTATAATCTTTGATAGCTTATTCCATTTTACCATCATTCATATACAAATTACCTATTAATGTTGAATAATTTAACCTCTAGAATTATAAGTATCAGAATGAGCTTAATTTCGTTCTAATACTAGCATATAATCTTTTAGAGCCTTTTCTTTTTCCCCCAAATTTTAATATAAAATGCCTTGATGTTAAAACAATTATACCTCTATTATAAAGAGAATTAACATATTTAGGGTTGAGTTCGGTAGCCTTATTATAGTCCTTAAATGCTTCATCCAATTTATTCAATTCTTTATACAAATTACCTGAACTAGATTAATTTCTTACCTCGACTATTATAAGCTTCTTCATTTTTATTGTCAAGTTCAATCGCCTTATTAAAATCATTAAGGGCTTCTTGATTTCTCTCTTGTTTTTTTAATAAAAGCCCTATTTTAATTGAGCAAACAAGAACCTCTGTTACAATATTTAAAGGAACTTAAAGGATCTAGCAAAATAGACTAATTATAATCATTAAGTGCTTCCTAATCTAATCCTTAATCGCTAAAGAGATTGGCTAGAGTTATAACTGTAAATTAACCTCGATTATTATAGGTGCTAGGATTATTAGGATCTAATAAAAGAGATGTATTGAAATCAATCATTGCTTCTTTATCTTTTTCCAGTTCATGGTAAATACATCCTAAAAGAATATGTGTTAATTGTACCCCTTCTATTAAAGGTTGAGGCATTTTTAGGATCTAGTTCAATTATTTTGTTTAAATCATTCAACGCTTCTTAATATTTTTTTTATTTTTGATATAGCAATGCTATGGATGATAGTAATGTATACCTCTATTAAAATAAGCATTAATGAATTGAGGGTCAAGATCAATAGCTTGTTGATAGTCATTAAAAGCTTTCTAATTTTGTCCCATTTTCTCCATCAAATCAGCTAAAAATAAAAATCAATAAAACCTCTACACTTATAGAGCTTAGCATCCTTTGGATTTAATTCAATTACCTTATTAAAATTCTTTAAGGCATCATCCATCCTTCCAAGTTCATCTAGTAAAATTCCTAGAATAGATATAAATAATGCCTCTATTCAAATAGGCACTCTAATAAGAAGGGTCTAATTCTATTGCCTTGTTGTAATCTTGTATTGCTTTCTCCTTTTAGCCTACTTCATCAAGTAAAATAGCTATTATAACTTTTGGTGAAAATTACCTCTATTATAGTATGCTTCAACTGTATTAGGATGCATTTACAACAATATATTATACGAATTTAAGGCTTCTTCTTTCTTTCCAAGTTTTCTCAGAATGATTGCTTTGTAAAATTAGATTAAATACCTTGATTAAAGTAAGCATTTTAATATTTTGGATCAAGTTTTATAACCTATTAATAGCTTAATAGAGCATTCTCTTCTTGCCCCAATTCATTTAATAATAATGCTAGACACAATATAATAACCACACTACCTTTATTATAGTGAGCATCCTTATTTGAAGGGTTTAATTCAATTGCTTTAGTAAAATCCTATAATGACTAAATTTTATTTTTCTGCATCAGAAGAAATCCTCTGCGAAAATACGGGTTAGCATCATTGGGATTTAGATCTATTAATTTATTGTAACAATTAATAGCCTCATCATTTTTACCAAGATTTTTCAACAATATGGCTGGTCTATCAAATGATAATTACCTTAATTAGAATAAGCATCTTGTTCTTCTGGTTTGATTTCAATTATCTTCTAATAACAATTTATTGCTTCTTCATCTCTTCCCAAAGTATGGAAAATATTAGCTACTTTAACAACATGATTACCTAAATTATTGTAGGCATTTGCATTATTAGGATTTAAGCTAAGAACTTTTTTATAATCTTTAACTGCATCTTCTGTTTTGCCTAACATATTTAAAGTCATTGCTAATAATTGATAGAAAATTAACCTCTCTTAAAGTAGCAGTTTTCATGATTTGGATTGAGCTGAATTACTCTATCGTAATCTTTTAAACATTCTTCATTATTCCCAAAATTTGAATGAAGGATACCTATTCATAATTGACTGATTGTAAACCTCTTTGATAGTAGGCATTTACATATGTAGAATCTAATTCTATTACTTTATTTAAATCTTTAACAGCATCTTTATACTTTCCTAACTTGTTTAAAGCAATAAATTTGTTGTAATATGCATTTATGTAGTTTGGATCAATTTATATAACCTTTTAAAAATCTTTTATTGCTTCTTCATCCTTATTTAGATCCAATAATAAATTTGCTTTTATATATCTATTATACTTACCTCTATTTTGGTAAGGTTAGACTAAATTAGGATCAAGCTCTATAGCCTTAGTAAAATCGTTTAACGCCTCCTAATTTAAATTTTATTCTTTGTGACACCATCATAGTTATTGCATTTAATAAATGATACCTCTATACAAATATGCAGAGGCAAGCTTTGGCATTAGTTCCAGAGCCTTGTTGGCTTCTTAAATTGCTTGGACAAATTTATTTTCTTTATATAAATCCTTGAATTAAAAATAATTCTACATAGCTCAAATCTAGATGGTTATAAGCTTTATTTTGATTTTCCACATTTTGATTAGCATTATCCTAGTTTTAAATCATATTTTTTGAGTTTTTCAAATAATTATAACCAATAAAATATTTTTTATTTTAGATATATGGCTAACTTTGTTCAAATCCAATTATATTCTATTAATCAAGGTATAATTTAAAACACAATCTTATTATATCTTGAGTTGTAAATATTAATTTGAACTAAGAATATGTTATTATAATTTGATGGCTGTGTTTTATTTTAGTTAAACAGCAAAGCAAAGGTAATTACAAAGATCCAATAAAGTATTATCATAAAGGATTAGACAAACTTATAGGAAATCTCTTTCAAAAGAACAGAGGGATCTCATAAACATAGTAGGATTGGCAAGAGTTTGATAATGGAAATAAATGATATTATCAATGATATTTGGTACTTTAAATTGGCCAGGAAATCTGAATAAACACTATAACACTACAGAGAATATAAAATCATAAGAAATAAGTTGGATAAATATTTTCAAAAACAACATCGAAAAGCTAAAATATTCATATGCTAATAATCGATAAATAAATTAAGTACAAAGAGGAAATTGCTGAATTTCTTACTCTTTGTTAATGAAGGATGATAAAGGGTTAAGGCCAAACATATTATCAAATATTTTCAAGATTTACTTGAAAAGCCAATCAAAGTAGATTTGCCTTAAGAACTTTAAAATAGATTAGATGAATAATTTTTTAAAGGATATATAATTGCGAATAATGAATCAAAATATACACAATTGTTATAAATATTTTTAACAAATAGCATTTTGTTCTAACTTGTTATTTGAATACTATAGAAGATATATCTATAAATAATATCTATAGGCGCGAAAATGATTATACAATGAAATTGAGATTAGAAATAAACTAATGTTTGACCATTTAATTAGATTATTTGTTCTCATTATCATAATATAATTTATTTTGTTTCAGTCCTTTTCATAAGATTTCATTTATAATTATTATGGTAGAAACGAAGAATAATCAAAATAAGAATAAATTTTCTAAATAATATAATATATAATGAATATAATGCTAATTTGGAATGTGATAAATATTCATCACCATTTGATTTCGTGTATTTGATATTTCTTGAGATCTTCAACATATGCTATCAAGTATTTGCCATCATTAGATAATGTTGCAAAACACAAGTTTGTCTCATATTTTTATTTTGTAACAATTGTTACATCAGCATCAGTGATCTTGATAATATAAATATGTCGCTTGAATCTCAACAGATATACTTTCTTTTATTAATTATAGCTGATGGGATTCAGATGATAATCAACATATTCTTCATCAATTTCCAATTAGAAGGTTTTCTTATTATTATTTTCAAACTTGCCATCTCTTTATGATTTATAGAAAAACATCTAATCGTTAGCTTTTTAATCGCAGCCCATCCAAACAAACTAGTCATCAGAAATAAAAGCAACTTTTGTTCCATAAGTTTATTAATTAATTTCTTGAATAAATTTCCATTTTTGAGTTTAGTCATCCTTTGTCCAAATTAGAATTTTATTGTCCGCCCCACAAGTTACCATTCTTGTTTCTTTTGAATTTAAGGTTACATCAAATATTGTATTTTAATGATTGTTCTCCAATGAATAATTATAGGTTATTTAATTTTTATTGAAATCCACACTCCAAAAATCAATTTCGCAATTAGCACCAGCTAAAATCAATTCTGTTTCCTCTTTATTTAAAACTATGCAATTAGTCCAATATGATGGTTTTTTTAAGGATTCCCATTCCTTTTCATTCTTTTACTTCCAAATTATTAGGGATCCGCATTCTGCTGCAGATATAAAACTGTTCTTAACTTTGTTACTAGTCACAATTCGTGTTACAGATAATGCATGGCCATTAAGTTTTGTATGCTCTTACATTTTTCCCTAATTGAAGATCCAAACTTTAATTTGTTTTCCACATCCAGTAAAAAGCAATTCTTAAGAAAAGGTTAAAGCATAGCAAGGATCTCTTTGTTTTTAAGTGTCACTCAACTCTAAATTTAAAGGTTTATTTATTTCCTCATAATTCCTTCTATAAAATTCTTGAGTTTTCTTTAAGACATTTTCTGACATTTTCTCTAGGTTTGAAGGAAATGTTTCCAATTTTCTTTTCAAATTTCCAAATGAATTGATTATTTGTTATCTGATTTTCTTTACAATATCGTTTTCCTCTGTTGATTAATCTTTTTTTTTAATATAGATTTCCAGTTCTTCAAAGAAACTGTACTCTAAGTTTTATTTTTTTTAATCTTTTAAAGAAGCTGTTAATTTCTTCACATTGTTTTTAATTGATTCAAAATAATCATTTATTTTTTCCATAACACTATCAACATTCTTTTCTAAGTTTTCTGCCTATTCTAAACTTTCAACCAACAATTTATTTCTGTTTTCACATCTCTTTATCTTTTCGTTTTGCAAAGCTTCAACTACTGCTTAATAATCCTCAACATTAGCATTTTGTTATTCTAACTCACACATATTGCAGGCTAATCTCGAATTAAGGTTTGTATTTTGATCCATTATAACCTTTTCTGGTTTATTTTTATGCGCTTAGCAAACCAAATCAAGAGGTGCATCAATCATTTTAGGTAGAAATTCGGTGTTCATTAATTTTAATATTGAATTATTTAATTCTATAAATCATTTTTATATCACGCATAATTCAAATAAATTATATTTATCAAGACTTGATGTTATTATTTATTAACATAATAAAAATATACTTTGTATTTAGAAATTAGATCTATGTCTGTTTAATAATTGTTAAAAAAATACATTTTAATGATTAATATATTATTTATAACATAATACAAATCAATCAAACTTATACGACACGTGTATGTTTTTTAACCGTTCCAAAATATCTATCCCCAAAATCGCCTATTCCAGGAGCCAGATAATTAATCTCTTTTATCAGTATTGGATCAACTTGAGCTGTTATGATTTTAATGTTTGGATACTCTTTAAAGACTTTATTCAACCCTTGTTCACAACTAACCAAAGTTAAAAATATAATATTTTCTTCCTTTACACCATAATTTTATAATATCTTTAATGCCATACTTGCACTTCCTCCCGTTCCAAGCATTGGGTCAACCATAATAATTTATTACTCCTGAATATTCTCTGGAAGTTTCTCAAAGAAATATTTTGGCATCGATGTCTCTTCGTTTCTTTGAATCAATATTTATCCAATTGACGCCCCTTAAATCACTCTTAAACCTTCATTTAAGAATGCATTTCCTGATCTTAGAATACTTACAATACAGATTCTAAAATAAATAAAATATCTACTCTTCATCAGAGAATTTCACTTCATTTGCATCATAAAAGCCCAAAGGTGATTGTTTTATAGAATTTTTTCTTTACAATTGAGCCAAAGCTTATTCCATCAAGATTCTAATCAATCTATCTGCATTCTTTCTGAATGTCTAAAATATCTTTTTTTTAAATTACCACAATATCAGAATTAGATTCTCTCATCAAAGATAGAATATGTTCAGTCTAATTTCTGTTGAGAATTGATAAGTTTTGATGTTTTTTTAATAAGTTATGTAATTCATCTTCACTTAGAAAATTGTAATGCTGCAACCTATCATGAGAATGGACATTTTGAGAACAAACTACAAAGACTCCCTTAGCTAATCCTAAGCAACAGGCTAACTTTGTGAGGTTTTTAAACATTTTTAATATACTTTATTATTCATAATTTAGAACCAAACCATAAGAATTTGAATAATTAATTTTTTATTAAATCAAATATCTTCTTATATTATATCAGATCATAATTTAATAATATTGTTATTTATAATATATTGATAAATATTTAATATCCATATTATTAGAGTATATGATTTGGCTTTTATCTTCATCGAAATAAACTCTTTTGATAATGTAGATAAATGAGAATTTCGATATCTTATGTTATTTTAGTATTAGATAATTCTACGATTTCGAAGAATTGCAGATTTTTGGTTCACAATTAATTGAAACTAAAATGCAATTAAATTATGGGTTAATTGATAATTCTATTTAATAGGTACTACAAATAAAAAAGTTACTAAATATTTCTATATTTAGAGGGATTTATTTGTAGTGAGAGCATTAATATTCAATAGAAGCTCAACCTATTGAGAGAATTTTGTGAATTACATTTGTAGTAACCTCAAGTAGATGATATTATAATCAGGATCTATTTTTGATTAAGTTCTAATCTCATATCATTCATATAAAATTGGTTTTTCAATTTTAAACAATTAGTCTTTTTCATTAGCCTGCAATTTAAGGCTTTATTATGATCATTCTGATATTTAGTTGTTAGAGAATTAAAGAAGAATAAATATATATAAAATAAGAATATTTATTTACATAAATTATTGTTTTGATTGATTTATGCTAAATAAAAATAATTCTTAATCGAATTATTAAATCAAATATAATTTAAATTGTTTCTTATAATTGTAAATATTTAATAAAATAGACATTTTCAAAACCTGAATAAAATAATATTGTAGAAATTTAGTTATTATTATACTAAAAGGCTTTTTAATTATTTTCAATCAAAATTATCTGAATGGTTTAATAAATAAAATATGTATGTATTGTTGTTTAAATATCATTATTTAATATAAGAATGCTTTTAAATGTAATAATCAATTTACTTTTAGTTATGGAATTTTAATATTCATTTGGCTTCCTACTCTGAACTCTTCATTTATTGATAACGGACTCATTTATTTCATGCATAAAAACCCATCATTTTTATCAAATACTAATTCCTCATCTAATTCTGAAACAATGTTTTTATTTCGAGAATTTAAAATATCATATCGTTTTATTGATCCTTGCAAATCCTCCATTTATTTTGTTATTTTTATAGGATTAATCAATATTTCGGTAATATCAAGAAATTTATCTATCAACATTGACTAACTTAAATATAATTATCTGGAAACGGATGAAGTAATTAATTTATAAAGATTAAGTTCATCCTAACCTTTATTTTTATCATTGTTTATAAAATTGCGTTGTTATTTTGATAAACAATTTGCTAAATAAAGTCTATAGCTAATGCGTTAGAAAGGAAATAGGACCACATCAAAAATGACTCTTAAGATTGTAAATAGTCCTCCAATTTTGGCGGCGACATCCATCAACGTCTAGTAGGTTATAAAATGTATTTTTTTCTTTGCATCTAAATTTAGTTCAAACAACGCTATATTATTATTGTCTTCATAATTTAATGTACTGTCAATAGCGGTATTTTCATATTCAATACCTTCAATCTGTTTTAGCTAGGGAAAAAAGTAAAACGGATTATATTCTATAAAGCTTTGAGAATATTTGAAATATATTCGAATATACTTTCCAACTTTATTAAAAATCGGAGTCGAATCTATGCTTTATGCTTTTTCATATGGGGAGACCTCTTATTCTTTATTAAAGTAATGGAAAGAGTATGAGTAAAAAAGATTCGAATTTGTGATATATCTATCGATCTCTTCAGTTGAGGCACAATCTTATAGTTTTAGAAATAAATACTTGAACTAAGAGTGCTATTTTAACATCTTTATACTAGCCCTCCAAATTGAGTAAAATTTTCTAATTTTGGTGATCCCTAGATTCTTATTTCAGGATTATTATTAAGATAATTCTCATCTATACAATATGTAATATTTAAATATTTCTGTGGTACGTCCAGCTATTAATATGATGTTTAGATTACTAAAGAAATATTCGAAGTGCGATTTCCACATATAATGCTTGGAATATTTACACAATTATTTTCACCGTATTATTTTTGACAAAAGTAAAAAGTTATTGAAAATATTCTATTGTTATCGTTGGGAATAGGCTAACCCATAGTGTCTACAAGTCCAGCAGCAAAGAGAAGTTCAGTAGAATGAAATGTATAACCCTATAAAATGGTCGTATTATTGTTTACATCTTCTGGATTAATTACTGCATCTTTTGAATTAAGTACAGCATTTTTCCCTTTGTTCATCTCTAGAATAAAAGAGTTACTAGAATATGCTAAAATAGTAAATAAAATTAGAGTCATTATTGCTCCAATTTTCGTTCTGAATGCTGATTGACTATCAGCTTATAATCTGATTTCTTATCCAAAAATGTCTAGTTTTCTCAGCTATTTAGAAATTAGTTCCATAATGTTAAGAGTAGTTTCTAATATTAATTATTAAAAATCATCACTATTATATTATGTCATTATATTCACAATCGGATTTGGATATATAATAATTTAAAAAAGGCTTTTTAATATACATTAATATATTGTATAAAATAATTACTTAGGAAGGTTTTCATTTTAATTAAGGTATCAACTTAAGTTTAATAAATTTAGACTTCTAATTTAGTATAGGTAGACTCACTAGGGTTCTCCTCTAAATATTCTAATTAATAGAGTTGATTTATTAGATTTTTTAAAATCGAGGGCAATTTTGTTTCATCCTAAATGCCAATAATTGAATTAACACTATTAACATATTGTTATAGTTAGCATCATAATGACTATATTCGAAAATCATAAAAGTTCTCCTAGCATTGCATTTAACTTACATATCTAGTTTTGAATCCACCCTAATGTAATATTTTATATAAATTTTTCTAATGATATTCACAAGTTTTAATTTTTGTTCATTTACTTTTCTAATATAAATTTTCAAATAAAAGGATTTAAATTTTAGCATTTTAATAGTTTTCAATTTGAATATATTTTGGTCTTTAATTTTTTTCAATTAAAAATAAAAAGTTATAGTTCTAAGAACCTTAAAGGGCTAATTGAACCAAATTAGATGAAGCTCACGAATTGTTCTTGAAGATTATCTAAATTACAAAAGTGGTTAAAATTTAAATTAAAAAAAGCACACATCTCATATTTATTTCCATTTTTGTAATCATAATTGAGATTTAATATTTTTGAATTTAATGAAGCCTAAATGATGGCATATTTAGTGATAGAAAAGACTGTATATAGAGATTTAGTATAAAAAATTCAATAAATTATTAAATTTGGGCGAATTATCAAAACTTGAATTACTTGCTAAATCATCAGCAGAATGTAAATACAAATTTAATTATTCTTTAGAACACAATCAATATAAATTGCGTAAATAATTATAAGAAGATATAAACTGTAGAAGTAACATAAAAAATATTTATAATATACTTTAAAATTAAAAAGTTTTCTTTCAACAATAAAAAATCTTTAAAAATAAGGATTTGTAAAGCATGATTTTGATAAGATATTTCAAGAATTTACAATAATTTTACAATAATTCAAGAATTTTATGATCAATTGTATTATATTCTCAAAAATTACTTTGTATAAAGTTTCGAAATTCTATTTAATCGATAATTTAATGGTCCTAATATCGAGAAATATAATTTTCCTTATCCAAGAGATCAAATTTCATAAAGTATCGATCCATATCAACCAACGATTGTGTTCACCAGTAAAGCTGCTCAAATATCTCAAAAAAAAACCACATATAGAAATATCTATAAAATTAATTGAAGGCATGAAAGTGAAAAACTAAGTATTTTACAGTTAGCCATAGAATG
>CAJJDP010000084.1:0-10657 GCA_905182995.1 Paramecium octaurelia
TATCTGCTAAGTAACTTACAAATATTTATGCATGATGAGAGAAATAACTAGTACCATTAGAATACTCCAGAGTAAATATGATTCATCACATGGATAAATATTGATCTTATATTATCCAACTCATTATCAGAAGGATGGATAATAAGTATATCTATCCATTAGCGCATATTACACAAATGGTAGTTTTAGTCTCTTTAAACAAAGTATTTAAAGTAGCATGTGGACTTTTTGCAAATAATACTTCGTCGCAAGCATAAGTTACTTGTCTGTTCGGTAATAAAGAAGGCAATTGAATTGGTTGTTAGAATATAAAATTAGCTCTACAAGCATTATTTAGTTTTAGGATGAGTAAGACGCTCACGAAATTTAACATGAAGGAAATTAGTTTTGAGAATTATTACTGTACACAAACATTAATTATTTAAAATAATTTCTAAAGATCCCTCCCTTTCTCAAGCTCAGCAATCACTAGTAGCCACTCTACAATGATACATGGAAGACGAACTTAAGGAATATTTGGAGAATTTCAAATTTATGCTTCAAAACAAGCTTAACAAGTTCCATTGGTCGAATAAGATGGAGAGCATTCTTGTAATCATTATTTAACACAATACAAAGTGCATCAACACAAAATGCTTATCAAACTGAGATTACAAGCATGGCTTCGGAAATGTAGTTATACAATAATGATGGAACATCCTTGCAATTTTCTACGAAGTTTCTTTTCAGTTAATTCAAGCTCATGCTAACCATGTACTTAGATTTGCAATAAGATTAAATTGCTGAGCAAAATATTAGTCTTCATTAACAGTTGCTCGTCTTTAGCTATCTGTAATATTGATTAAGAAAGCATTATATATTCACCAAGAAAACTGGAAGATGGGAATTTAATAACAACTAGCAATTAAAAGATGTAGAAACTAATACAGGCACTACTAAAATTGAAATAAGAAAACTATCATCACTAAATATTATTCTGTTACTTGAACTATTAATTTGGTATTGGCAAAACGAAATTAACTCTCTATTAAATTAAGTATAATAGAGTAAGGATTTTTAATGTCATCTTGTTTTAAGATTACATCTGTGAAGCATGTCTAAGTATTAAAATTATACCTAAGGATGGAGTACAAACAGTTATATTAAGTAATATCTCCAATGTTTTCCTTTCACTTTTGCTAATAGTTCGCTTCTATAATCCGCATCACTGACTTTAATTAATTCTATTTATTTGCAAGCCTGATATTTTCTTCTTCTAAACCCTATCCATAATTTTCTGCTAATTTAAAAATTCTTTCCAAAATTGAATTGGAACATTCCATATTATTTTGTCGACTCAAACCTCCTTATGCTTGTTTAGCTTATTTATGTTCAAAGCTATTCATCTTACATGTGCCTTAATAGTTCACGGATTGCGAATTTTAGTTTAGGTGATAAGCAAACCTTTATTTGGTATTACCTACCATAGCTCTCCTCCTGCTTTTCCAATTTAAATTACTTATTATTTTAAGAGCCTCCATAAGCACTTCCAATTTATACTGGATCTATTACAAAAGCAACATCTTTTTTGCAAATTTAATCTAAACACTTTTGTGCTTCATACAGATTCTGTCGGCACCCTAATTCAGGATAATTGCTATATCAGAGGTTATACCTGATCTTTATATCAATAAACATTTCAATCATACCATGAGGATATCTTATTATTTGGATGTATCAATTGTTACATTTTATATTCCCTCATATGATAAATTTGTAATTCATTAATCAAAAACATCTTAATATTCTTGTTTGAGATCCTTCGAGATTTCTTCCAAGTGATATTATTTGCTTTTGGCTATCCTGGAGGAATTTTTCCTTTTTAACAATTTAGATATTTGATTTGTTAATTAATTCCCAGAAGAACTTGATATGTGATGCCATTTACTATAACCATATTTTGTTTCAAAATTCTAAAATTAACAATTTGGGTTAATTAAGATATTAGAATAAAAATGTATAGGTTGTTGTTGAAATTAAAGCAAACAATAATTAGTCCTCATTCATCAGGTTCCGCATCAAAATGATTTCATATGGCAATTGTTGTTGACCATAACTTGAGCTTAAAGAATATCCTCAAAGTTTATAATTTTTCCTTACATTTTGGTTTATCATCTTTTCTTTCTACTATCCATCAACCAAGATTATTGTATTTTTAACTGAGCCAATCTTCCTTTCAAATCTCTTGGAGTTTATTCATTCAGATCCATCTAAATATTTTGATAAATATACTATCTCTAATTATAAGCTGATATTGTATATTTTTATTTTTCTTAAAAACCTTTAAGCGTTTATGTAAATAAATAATCAAAGAAAATAAAAGAAAAGAAAACAAACAAAATCATGAATATCAGATTCGATCAGATTCGATCAGTATCTTAAATGGTAATTTGAAGTAAAAAAATTAAATCAAAATCAAGAATTGCAATTTATTCAATCGAACACCCTGAATATCTTGTTATTAATTTTCATTAACAATAAATTTGAGATGTTTGTAGAAATTTTATTTTTCTATTCTGCTTTGACTAGAAACCTAAAAGGTATTCCATCAATTGGTAAGTGAATTAAATTATTTTGGTACTGTTTTAATGAGAAACAAAATAAATGTCTCTCCAGTTCCATATATTTGTTTGAAACACAGAACCTTGGCAACAAGAATGTTCTTTTTTTCTTTAGAGATATAAAGTGGCAATCATTTTCTCGCTTATTTTAATTCGAACACCTTAAATTGCTAGCTCAATAAGAATCCTTGATTTTACTGCTTTGTATTAAATTTGCTGACATATTAACATGGACTCAAACATCTAGTTTTATTTTTCAAAACAGCAATATATATAATAGACAGCATTCAAACAGAATTATGCAATTACTTAAATACTTATTTGCGCCTTTAATGTCTTTAAATGGCAATAAATTAAAGATTCAAAAGTATTGGCTAATAATTCATTAGCTAAATTACTTATTTTTAAACTGCATCAGCATCACTTTTCGAGACAATTATTTGAATGAACTTTAAATAATTATTGTGTTTCTCTCTGTGTTCAACATTGCAATCTCTTAAATGATAAACTGTGGCTTTTAAATGCTAGACAGCTTAAGAGTAGTTCACCTATCTTAATTATGATGTCAAGTTAGTAATGGCCTTCTATAATATGGCTCATTTATCATAATTAATGCCAATTAAAAAGTAATACAGATTCCAGCTACTATTCAATAACATATAAAAAATTCACCAAAAATTTAAATAGATGAATCATCTAGCCATTTTTTAGCATCTGCAGATTTAATTAAATAAATAAATATCATTAACATAATACAGGAAAGTAGGCTATTGGAGCAATGATATCTTCTAAAGACTTTGCTTTAAACTTTATAAAATAAGAAACTTTAGACTAAAGTGGTTTTTTACCAAGTTTATTAATGATATAAATGAATTTGGAATTTAATGTTTACAGCTTTTCAGCTTGGTTATTACCATTAAAAAACAGAAATGAAAAATTTCATCAAAAATAATCAGTTCATTTAGAGTGGAAGGTTAAGCCAATCTAAGAGATTTCAGAATAAAATATTTTACCATCAAATACTTCAGATAGGATTAAAAGTAAATTATTTTGATCTACTAAGGAATGGCAGATCGAAGGATTTATATACTAAATTTAATAGATGTGTGATCTTCTTGATATGAAGAAAAGTAATGAGAAAATATCAGAATTTACACAAGTATTTTAAAATTGTACTCACATTTACATTCAATAAAAAAATGTTTATCTCATTCCTAAATGCTATTGCCTTATTGAGATTAGAAATTTGAAAAATAACCAGATAATCATCTAATTTCTAATTGTTTAAAGGACATCTTTATTATACGAATACCGATAAATGCTATCACATTTGAGACATTTATTGATTAATAATTGCTTCATTAAGAATGTTAAATGTAATACTAAAAATAATTCTAAAAATATATATTGATAAATTATGAGATTCAAGATAACAGAATTTAAGCCCAAATTAATTCTATAATAGGGTTATATATATGCAGCCCAATACTATTCAAACATCGTTATTTACATTATTATTTATTCAAAATTTATTATAAATTTTGATGATCTTAACATTCCACCTTTCAAATAAATAAGATTAATTAAATAAATAAATAAAAAAATAAAATCTTATGTAAACATTTGAGATTGAAAAAAGAATTTGTTAAGTTCATAAATTAGAAATAGTAGTAGTTGATTTGAAATCATAAACAAGAATTGATGACAAATATTTATGCACAAGATGTCTGGCTGAGAGAGTCGATAAAGAAAATATGGCATTGTTAAATGAAGCTACAGAAATGATATAAAGTATGAAGACCCAAACTGAAAAACTTGCTAAGGAAGAGAATGTTCTAAGATTAAACAATTTAAAACAATTGTAATCATCCATAAAATCATACAAAAACTAAATCAAGATAGAAATTGAAAAATTACTATAATTAATTGATCAATAAGTGGAATAAATCCAATTTGAAATTGAATCAAAGGAATCCAAGTTAGAATTCAAAAATTATGATGAGGAAATTCAAATTCTATCAAAAAATTATATAGGAAATTTTAATTATAATATACCAAAATAACTAACATATAAGGAAAAAGACTTAGCCCTTTTCCAAATTATTTATGAATCATTGTAATCTTAGTAAAAATCGTAAAATTTTAACTAAATCATGGAATCCATAGAATTAATAAAATCTAGTGTACCAATCAATTAATCTGCTAATATCAACTAAATGCCTGCCAAAGAATTTGATCAACATGTAATTTGTAATTATTTATATTAGAAAACTCCTTATCTTAATTAGATTTGTAATAAACATAACAAGGAAATAATTATGTTAAACATAAATTAAACTGAACCAGAGTTTGGGAGGTTAGCATGCGTAGAATGTATTGAAGAAAATCCTATTTAATATATCAGTTTAAAAGAAGCAAACAAAAGATGGAATTCATTTATGGGTTAATCAGAGGATTTAATTTCTAAACATAATTTTAAAAGAGAACAATAATTTAATATGGTTGCTCAAGAAGTTAAATAACTAAAAGATTATTACAATGAATAATTATCAGAAATGATCAAAAATATAGATTTATAACTAACAAAGAATAATTCAGATATTTAAGATTTCATTAAATTAGAGAATAAAAAAATATTTGAGTTAGATGAAAAATAAGTTGAAAACATGATTAATTTATTGAGTTAAAAAGATCAAAATAAGAAAATATTGGAACAATAAGAGAAATAAGATAGACTCGATTAATTATTTTATTAGGACATAAAATATAAATTAGATTCTCTTATCAAACACGATTTGCTTTGTAAGTAATAATTAATAAAAATTCTGACATTATCAGGTAGTTATTTAATTATCAATAGATTCAAATCAAATCAACATAAATGATATACAGGAAGATAAAATAAGTCCAGAAATACATGAATTTATTTCAAAATGCTAATTATAAGATCAATATTTAAACATATTTAATGAATCAGTTAATTTATAAATAGAATTATTGAAAGAATAAGAAACTCTTAAATAAAAAGGATAAATAAATTAAATTATTGATTAAGAAGGCAAAGCAGATGCAGAATTACCAAGGACTGAATTAATTAAGACATATTATTAACAATTTGAAATAAATTCGAAGAAAATGGAGAAATTAATCATGGTTGATGAAACAGAATAAAATTTAATAGAGATGTCATCATAAAAGGAACAATTGCAACTTCAGATATAAGACGAAAAAGAAGAAAGAAAATTAATTTCATAAAAAATTTAAAATTTAGAGGAAAATTTAAACACTAATTTTTCAACTTTGGACCAAAAGATTATAAAACAAGAATAATTATCATAATAAATAGATTAATAATTACAATAACAAAAATTAGAATTGGGTTTATAAATTAATGATGCAAGCAACAAATCTTAGTTAAGTTTAGCTGAAGTATAAAGCTCCATTTCAACTGATTAATATAGATTAACTTGTTAAATAAATGATTTAAAGTCAGAACTTAGTATGGTTAATAAGGACATGAAAAATTTTCGAAAATCTTCAATTATTGATGAATAATTAAAGAAGCTTGAAGAAGAGTTTGAAATCAAATTTTAGGCACAGAATGAGAAAGTCTCAACAATAATTGAAGAAAATTAGTCTTAATTTAAAAAACAAGAATAAGAATCTGAATGTCTTTAAAAATTAATAGAGGCTTAAAACAATGCAAATTTAGAATTAAAAAAAGAAATATCTGAAATACAAGTAGAAAACATAAAATAGTTCTACTAAGTAGCAAATAAAATGACAGATTAGAGTTAGTAAATAAATAACATTATTGAATCTTTTGAATAAAGTTAAAAACAACAAATTACCCATGAAGAGTATTTAAAGCCAAAAATTGAAATCTAATTTAAAAAACTTAAATAAATCCCAATTGTAAAACCAAAATTGCTTAGAGATGATTATTGGATTAAAGTTTTTTATGTTTTATAAGAGAAATCAAAGAAATCAATAAAAAATTCAAGTTTAATATTTAGTACAAAAAATGGATTAAAAGTATAATCATTTTGGAAAGAAGTCAATAACAAAGACAATCTACTCATGATTTTTCAATCAAAAAGTGATTATATCTTTGGAGCTTATTCTCCTTGTAAGTGGGTATCTAATCTAAATACTTATGTGCAAGATGATACACTATCATCCTTTATATTTTCATAAACACATAATTAAATTTATCCTTTGAAGTAAGATAGAAAGTAATATGCAATTTATTGTAAATCTGGTTATGGACCTACATTTGGAGGTGGATCTGATTTTTACATAAATGCTAATTTCAGTGATGGTTATAGTAATTTAGGTCATTCATATCAATTTGATTAATATAAAAATGAAAGTGAAGATCCTCATTTATTTGGGTAAAATAAACCAGAAATAAAGGAATGTGAAATTTATTAAATATCATTTATTTGATATTCATTCTTTACATTTTATTAAACATTAATAATCATATACAATTAAAATTAACCAATTCAAATTTTTATTTCTAGTAATGCTGATAAAAAATATGAAATCCTAATAGATTGTTAGAATTAATTAAAATATTTAAATTACAGGATGACTTTCCACATTCTCATTAAAAGTAAATCAAAATTAATCATTATACTACATTTTGCTCAAACCTTTCTTAAATAGTTGGTTTTAGACATTAACTAAAAATTGATTACTAAGGAGCAGTTTGTATTAGTGCGAAATTTTTCACTTCTAAAAATAATTAATCAAGGAGTCAACTAATTTTATACTTTGATGTTCGAATTTTTGAGGCTAACTTTTTCCTTCTATAATTAGCTCAATTAATATAAAAAGGCTGATATAAGCAGCTGGAAGTAAGAAGATCTATCTAATTTATATTAGAGGGAGATTGATAAATTTTAATCAAAGAGCAAAATTTTGATAGAAGATGTTTCACCTGCTTTCCATTTAATTGTGAAGTCAAGCCTTAAATTGCACTTAAAATTTAAAGTGTATTTGTAATTTTATTAGTAATCACTAATTAAAATTAAGAAAGAATATATTTTCTAGATTATTCTTCACGCATTTTGTTAGATACGAAGTTTTCCAAATAAATTATATTTCTAAATTTGGATTAATAGAATTCATTAAACTTTTTCTCCAAATAAAGTTTCTTACACAAAATCATTCTTAAAGATCTGAATCAATCACCTATCCCTGTGCTGATTACTTTTTGCATTTAATATTATATGCTATTTGTATTTATATTTTACAATATGAACAAAATTTTGTATAACCATAAATAAATTATATATTAATAGAATTCAATTTTTGATTTAAAGAAACCTGGAGTTAGTATTAAGTTTATTATTAAAAATAAAATAAATGAATATCATTATGTCATAAACACAACCACAAAAGCCTGAGATAGAAGAGATTATTTGCCAAATTCATAAAAGAGAGATAGTAGCTGTAGATCTAGATTTATCAGAAAAAGGTAATTTTTAATAAATGTGTTGCATTTGCTTAGTTGAAAAAATGAATAATAGCAAGATATCTACAATTGAATAGACAAAAGAGAGAATTTAATCCCTTAAGTCATAAAGATAAGAAAATAAGACTAAATAGATCCAAGTAAGGTTGGATCATTTTAAGATCATACTAGATTAAATAATGGAGTTTAAATATAGTGTTGAGAGTACATTAGAAATAATATACAGCCAAATAAAAGCTCAGATATTTACGATTTAAAAAGAAAAATAATCTTAATAAGAAAAGTTTTAAACATAATACAATTTTTAAGAGGAAATTAGATCGTTGTCTGAATTTCTTTCAAGTGAAAGTTAAGAAAACTAATTAGAATTTTAATAGGATAGTTAGTTTATTGACGAAATAGGTAAGCAATTTGACCTTTTAATTAATGGCTCAGCATATTTCTAAACAATTGACACTTTTAAGGATGCTAAATAGAAAATTAATGAAATTAATTAAAATAACTAGATTGAATTATCGTCACTTCACAATTACAATAATTAAGTAAAATTTTATAACATTTAAGAAAACACCTAGTTTAAATAAACTTTGCCCTACACATAATAAGGAAATCATTATGATTGACATCGATAGTGAAAATAAAACAATAGAGGATAGGTTTGTCTGCGTTGATTGCATAAGTGATCATCCGAATTGCTAATATAGAACTATTGAAAAAATTAATTAGTAATGGAATCAAACTAAGAAATAGCAAGACAGGATATTTTCTGAGTTAAAGGTTAAAAGGTAAGAGAAATAGAAAAATCTGAATTAATAGATTGCAATAATGAGAAAAAATTATAATTAATAACTTAATGATATTAGCGAAAAATTAATCACAGAATTTTCTCTGCCAATAAGCAAAGCGCTTGAGATGAATAAATTTAAATAAATCTCTCTACAACAAGTAGGTAATGACGAATTACTTTTAAATATTAATTAAATGATTCTAAATGACAAAAAAAATTTGATTTAAGATTCTTAAGTTGAGTATTTGAAATCTAAAGATGTTTTGTTTTAAAAAGAGATTGAAAGCAGATTAGAGCATTTAAAATAACATGATTAATTAGATATTTAAGTTACAATAAATATTCTGCAGGATATATAAAGTATTCAAAAAAAGATTTATTTTTTTTAGATGACAATCAAATCTAAGGGATTGTTTAATTATAGTAAGAAATTTAGGAGAGTGCAAAAGCAAATTAAGGGTTATTAATTTTCAAGCAAGATTTAGATGAAAGAAAATCTTCAATTATTGATGAATAATTAAAGAAGCTTGAAGAAGAGTTTGAAATCAAATTTTAGGCACAGAATGAGAAAGTCTCAACAATAATTGAAGAAAATTAGTCTTAATTTAAAAAACAAGAATAAGAATCTGAATGTCTTTAAAAATTAATAGAGGCTTAAAACAATGCAAATTTAGAATTAAAAAAAGAAATATCTGAAATACAAGTAGAAAACATAAAATAGTTCTACTAAGTAGCAAATAAAATGACAGATTAGAGTTAGTAAATAAATAACATTATTGAATCTTTTGAATAAAGTTAAAAACAACAAATTATCCATGAAGAGTATTTAAAGCCAAAAATTGAAATCTAATTTAAAAAACTTAAATAAATCCCAATTGTAAAACCAAAATTGCTTAGAGATGATTATTGGATTAAAGTTTTTTATGTTTTATAAGAGAAATCAAAGAAATCAATAAAAAATTCAAGTTTAATATTTAGTACAAAAAATGGATTAAATGAATAATCATTTTGGAAAGAAGTCAATAACAAAGACAATCTACTCATGATTTTTCAATCAAAAAGTGATTATATCTTTGGAGCTTATTCTCCTTGTAAGTGGGTAAATAATCTAAATACTTATGTGCAAGATGATACACTATCATCCTTTATATTTTCATAAACACATAATTAAATTTATCCTTTGAAGTAAGATAGAAAGTAATATGCAATTTATTCTTATTCTGGTGTTGGACCTACATTTGGAGGTGGATATGATTTTTGGATAAGTGGTAATTTCAGTGATGGTTATTGTAAGTTAGGTCATTCATATCAATTTGATTAATATAAAAATTAAAGTGAAGATCCTCATTTATTTGGGTAAAATAAACCAGAAATAAAGGAATGTGAAATTTATTAAATATCATTTATTTGATATTCATTCTTTACATTTTATTAAACATTCATGCTAATAATCATATACAATTAAAATTAACCAATTCAAATTTTTATTTCTAGTAATGGTGATAAAAATAATTTAATAGCACATTCAAACTAACCATTGTAAATCATTAAATTTTCTCATTTATACAATTATTATTTTAACACTCAAAATCTATGAAATCTTAATAAATTATCATAATTTAATTCAAATTGGAAAAATAAAATTTATAAAAATTTAACTTACTATTCAAACCTTTCCTAAAATATTTTTTTTGGAATGTCTTGATGGTTTATGATCATAAAGGTAAGAGACAAAATGGTAAATAAGTGAAACAATCATTAATTGAACTTGATGGGTTTTTGAATGAA
>CAJJDP010000084.1:15181-29596 GCA_905182995.1 Paramecium octaurelia
TATGAAAAATTATAACTAGAGAGTATTAATAGTTTTCAATTTATTAGGAAACCAATATTTGGAGTCCATCGAGAACGACTATAAATTGAAGATATCAACGTAAAATAAGATTATTGAGGAGTTTGAAGTATTTGTAAAAAATACTGAATCTAAACTTAAAATGAAAATAGAAGAAGAGTAATTTTTAAATGAAAAGCTAGAATTGGAAATAACTAATAATGCTAATTTGCAATTATCGTTAAATAATTTATAGGCCATTCATGAGAATTAAATTAAATCATTAAATGACAAAATAACTTAATCCGATTTAAATTTAAATAAAATTCAAAATGAGTTAGATTTAAGAATCAAAACTTCTATTTTTTTAGATATAAAACCAAAATTGCTTAGAGATGATTATTGGATTAAAGTTTTTTATGTGTTATAAGAGAAATCAAAGAAATCAATTAAAAATTCAAGTTTAATATTTAGTACAAAAAATGGATTAAAAGTATAATCATTTTGGAAAGAAGTCAATAACAAAGACAATCTACTCATGATTTTTCAATCAAAACGTGATTATATCTTTGGAGCTTATTCTCCTTGTAAGTGGGTATCTAATCTAAATACTTATGTGCAAGATGATACACTATCATCCTTTATATTTTCATAAACACATAATTAAATTTATCCTTTGAAGTAAGATAGAAAGTAATATGCAATTTATTCTTATTCTGGTGTTGGACCTACATTTGGAGGTGGATATGATTTTTGCATAAGTGGTAATTTCAGTGATGGTTAGAGTAAGTTAGGTCATTCATATCAATTTGATTAAAGTGAAGATCATTATTTATTTGGGTAAAATAAACCAGAAATATAGGAATGTGAAATTTATTAAATATCATTTATTTGATATTCATTCTTTACATTTTATTAAACATTAATAATCATATACAATTAAAATTAACCAATTCAAATTTTTATTTCTAGTAATGCTGATAAAAATAATTTAGCAGCACATTCAAACTAACCATTGTGATCATTAAATTTTCTCATTTATACAATTATTATTTTAACACTCAAAATCTATGAAATCTTAATAAATTATCATAATTTAATTCAAATTGGAAAAATAAATTTATAAAAATTTAACCTACTATTCAAACCTTTCCTAAAATATTTTTTTTTGGAATGTCTTGATGGTTTATGATCATAAAGGTAAGAGACAAAATGGTAAATAAGTGAAACAATCATTAATTGAACTTGATGGGTTTTTGAATGAATTTAATTCCTGCCGGAATTTATTATTTGATGACCAAAAAAAAATCGTAATAATTAAGAAAAATGGAATGCATATAAAAATGTAAGAAAAAGAACTCTTCATAAAAAATACTAAATTTTTTCAAGTCACCTTTTGTTATTCTTTAATCATCCAATAGAAGAATGAGTAAACAATAATGGAATCTGACTGAAATTTAATGTGAAAATAATTTATGGTATCTTGCTGTTCGGTGATACAAGAAAATTGAACTTTGAGTTTTTTTTCATGAGATGTGAAAAACAAAAAAAAAGGAGTATTTAGATTTAAAACTCGTTTGTTTTATTAGTAAGTAAGTATTTACAAATTTTCTTTGTATAAATAATTTCGATTCTGTATAATCAATGCGCTTTAATATATAAAACTTGTGTTTGTCGAATCCAAATATTTGTGAACTTTTATTTATTTTAACAATTACAAATTTAAAGAAAACAATTATTCTGTCTATGAAACTTGATTTAACAAAACTTATCATTAAAGGAAATTCTATCGAATTCCGGAATCAACGAGGAGCTAATACTAAATCCACAAAATGATGATTAATTAGGAAAGGTACTGTCATCAAGAAGAGGAGTGAAGTTGAAGCAGAGTTGAAAGACATTTAGAATATAGAGAGTTACTTAATGACTTTATGCACAAAACTCCCTTAAGGGGAGATGAGAAAATGGATCTGATACCTCTCTTTATTTTTAGAAGGGTCTTGAAAAATTTCTAAGAGACTATGGATGTGGAAATTAACTTAAATTATATATGAACCTTACTTGGGAATATATATAAATAACAGAGGAGCCTACTAAACTCCATTAAGGACTGAGGAGAACTAAATTAATGAACAAGATTAAGAAGGAAATTATTCAGGCGAGTAAATTTTATTTTAGTAGCTGACGGCCAAGAAGATACTATTGATGATGAATAGAAAGGATTCTCATAAGTAGTGGATGCAATTTATGTTTCATCAGATATATTGATCCATCATGATTGTGTTAATTAGAATAACAAAAGTTGAAGGAAATGTATACTTTAAATGACTAAATATGATAGATGGAATTAGATGATGATGAAAAAGTTTATGAAAGGAACGAACTAACTACTGCTATTGATACTGCATCCTCTGCATATCCAGGATTTAAACATCGTCTATTAATCTCTTGATCTGAAATTTCTTTGAGGAGTTTTTCGATATACTCTTTATATCATCCTTATATTCAAGCACCAAATGTACAAATATAAATCAATATATAAAATAAAATAATATTTGAACTAAATGTAAAAAATTATGCTTCCATTTTATTCTTGCCTCCTTTTGTGATTAAATCAGATACTAACGAAAAATATTAGATTCATTTCTTCTTAGAGTGTTAATATGAGTTAATAGGTAAAATAACACTATATAATAATTCATGAACGACTAAATACAAATTCATTATTACTTATTTTTGGAAAGGTTCAATTAAGATTTTTCAATCCTTTAATGTTTCGTTCTATAGGTAGCACTCCTAAAATTAGTTTTTTACCATATCACCTTTGAGGGTAATATTTTTATGGTTACGTTCAAATTTGAATATCTATGTCCTTAGAGAGAGAAAAAGGTTCTGCTAAACAATACGTAATTGAAAAGATTCTAGAAACATATGCAATCTCATCATAATCAATCTTACTCTATTTTAATTATCATCCCTCAGTGTTTATTTAATAATTTCAAAGTTCCAACTATTTAATCTTTACTATCACCTTAAAGAATGAAAAATATCATGCTTCCCTTGAAATAAATGTTATGATAATGAATTTAATGTTTTTTCAAGCTCCTAAGTCATGTATTACTAAACTGTATACATAAATTATATTCCCTTTCAACATTAAGATTTATAAGTAAAATCACTATTATTGATATAAATCAAAAATGCCCATAAACTTCTGAATTACAAAAAAATATGCGAGACCATTTGCAGATGAATGATGTGGATAAGAGATAAAAATCAGTTAAATCGAATAATAATTTGGTTGCACTTTTAGTTTCAAAGTTAACATAATTTATTCTAATATGCCCAGAATTGTGCTCTATTATCTCAATTTTCAGTTTTTTTAGAAGATAAATTATTTTTCAATCTATTGTTAGAAATGTATGTATTTAGCAAACTTTATCTAGAAGGAGCAACTAAATGTTTTTATTGTTTTCGGCATAACTTCATAATTACATGTTCAAGAAGCATGAAAAGAGGCGCTAGGCTATCCGGCAAAAAAAAGCCATATTACTAAGTTTATAAATAAATTCAGGAGGCTGACTGCAAATGCAAAGGAGAATAGTCCCAATTCTTCCTAGATATGGGATTCATAAAGAGGAGGTTGGTTGAATGCTGAAGAATAGAAACGAAAAGAATGAACCTAGGAATAATTGGAATCCTTAGAATAGAAAATAACATCATCCAGGATTTGGAAAGCATTTAAATATAGGCTCTTCTCTCGTTACTATCCACCAAGTAATTGAAATCATTCGCTGGGTTATCAAAAACAATTTTCCATCTTTTAATTTGAGAATGATTTTAGATTTAATCAGAATTATCAATTTGCACAATTAGGATAGAAAAGAGTAATAGAACAAGTTTATATTTATTACATAAATTACTTTGACTGGAATAATAATATATGAGACCAAGGAGCCTCCAAGAAGGAACCTAATTCTAATTAATGGAGTCAACAGAAATAAGAATTCTATTTCCAATTTGATGATAGATAGAACTATGACTTACCAAATTCTATTATTTGTGAATGGTAATGGTAGATGGAATATTTGGGAACAGTACGCAATCCAAAAAGCAGTGATTAAAGATAATAAGCAGATGGGTTCATTTATGTAGGCA
Organism: Paramecium octaurelia; assembly: GCA_905182995.1. NCBI lineage: Eukaryota > Ciliophora > Oligohymenophorea > Peniculida > Parameciidae > Paramecium > Paramecium octaurelia. The sequence goes on from CAJJDP010000084.1 coordinate 19,337, forward strand.
AACACAGAGGGCCAAAGAGATATAATAAAACTAACTAATGGATCGATGTTATGGGCAAGTTTTACTATCACCTCTAAATTCAGGCGAAGGTGTGGAAGTAACCTGAAGTTTCGTTTTATTATTAACTTAAAATGTGTATTAGGATAGAGGGCAGACGAGAGTGGTCTTAGCTGGACAGATAGTAAGTCTAGCTCTAGTGTAAAGAACTCAGAAAGATAGATTGTTTATTAAAAAAGACTTTAGTGCAATTGGGTCTTTCAAAAGTGGCAAACGTATAAGAAATTTAGCCTATTCCTCAAATTGGATGATGAAAAAAATCTATTATTTCTACCATCCATTTAAAGTTATAAATCAAGCAAGTTTAGAAAAATGGATAATAAAAATCAAAGAATTGAATACGAAATTTTTGGTTAGACCTTTTTGAATGAACTATAGAGTGATTCTTTATAATAAAACCAAAGGTCTTTAACGATTAAGCTTAATTCAAATGCAAATGATTACATTTACCGCCGGGAACAGAATAGATTGTATATTGAATAAACTAGTTGATAAATGGATAAATCAAGCTGGTTTAATTCTCATCCTATTTATTTCTAAGCAATTAAATAAGTATAATATAAAGGTTTCTTTGAGAAATTTTTTATTTTTGTTTAAATCTTACAGGATTATTTTCAAGAAGCTTCAAAGTTAAAGTTTTCTTATCTATGGATTTTTTTTATAGGTATATTAATACTGATCTTATTTGTTCATATGACCATTCATTAAAAGACCATAACCAATTATAGATTACAATGGAGATTGTATGATGGTTGAGAATATTGGGCTGATTTGAGTATAATTAACACTAAAATTTTTTGGAGGATAACTTTAAAAATTTACCACTGTGAAAAACGGAACCTTAAGGGATATTCTGAAATTCATGAAATAAAGAATCTTAAGTATATATTAAATGNAACTTCTTTGAATAAAGTCTAATTATTTATAGTTTATTACATTCCTAATTTATGGTTTTGATTTTATTATCTACAATAATAGTAACTAAGCTATTATTAGAAAAATAAACATTGGTATGGCAAAAGATAGCTTCAAATCTTTGATGTTTTAAGAATAAGCAGAAACTAATGTAATTGCAAGTTCTAAGCCTGTTTAGCAAAAGCAAATTAGCATCAAAAGAACCAAAAATTTCCTTTTATCTTGGCTTTAAATCAAAGGTTAACACTAAGGCTATTATGCCATATATTCAACTAAATTGGCTTAATGCTTTACTTGAAATAGGAATTTCAGGGGGTCCAATAATTAATTCTTAATTTTGCAATATTGGTTAATACATTAAATGATTGATAATGTCTTACAAAATTAAAAAATAAGTATTAAATCATTGCTTTTGTTCTCAGTCTTAGTGAGATATTACTTTCAAAAAACCTCGAAAAACTCAAAGCAAATTAGGACATACTCATACTTATGATTGGGGATATTTATATGTATTCTTTTAACTGAAAATAATTTGTAGCTTGACAATCAAAATAAAATATAAGTTATTCATTAATGTCTTAGCTGAAAATGTAAAAAATATAAGGATGTAGAGAATTAAATTTATTATGTTATTAATTTTAATACTTATATTAAATACATAGTGCAATTATCTAGGGTAAGTAAGCTAAATAAGATCTGATTTACATAGGGTTTATTTGTTTCCTCATTCACATGATGATGTTGGATGGATTAAAACTATGAATGAATATTATAATGATTATCATGGAGTCAAATAAATAATTAATTCATACATGGAAGAACTAATCAAAGATAAGACAAAGTATTTTTCATAAGTTGAAGTAGCATTTTTTAAAATGTAAATCTATAATATAGAATAGGTGGTGGAATGAATAGAATAACACAATGAAAGATAATGTGAAACAACTCATATTAAATGAGTAACTAGAATTTTTGAGTGGAGGATGGTGCATGAATGATGAAGCAACAACTTATTATGAAGATATTATTGACTAAATGACATTAGGACATAAATTTCTTTTAGAAAATTTTAACTATATACCCACTATTGGATGGTAAATTGATACATTTGGGCATTCTAATACTCAGGCACTCTTTTCTAATATGATGGGTTTTAATGCTTGGTTTTTCGGAAGAATTGATCAGGAAGATCGATTAAAAAGAGAAAAAAACAAAGAATTAGAGTTTGTAATTCATCCTGATTAAGAAAACTCTATTTTTACACATGTTAATTATTATGGATATTATTCATCCCCTAGAGGATTCGATTTTGATATTTCCAATCCTAAGAGAAATTATGTTTCTATTTAAAATGTGGAATAAAAATCTGAAGGACTTGATTAATATTTTAAAGAATAATATTAATCTTACAGAGGTAAAATATAGGCTCATACTCTGGGAATGGACTTTGAATGGTCGAATGCTTCTAGATATTTTGAATAAATGGATCTGGTTATTAATTGGATCAATAATAATACAGAAAAATATAATATGATAATCGAATATGGAACTCCAAAACAATATATCTAAGCTTTGAATTAATAAAATATTTCATATCCTTTTCAAGAGGAAGATTTTTTTCCTTATTCTGATCAACCTTATGAATATTGGTCTGGATTCTTCACTAGCAGACCTGCTTTTAAGGGGTATGTCAAAAGAATAGGTCGTTATTTTTAGTAAGTGAAACGATTTTATTCATTATTAAAAATGAATAATATACAAAGTATTTTTGATGAAACAGCTATTTAAGATTTATCTGAAGCTTTGGGTACAGCCTAACATCATGATGCAATCACAGGCACTGCAAAATAATATGTGAATGATGATTACATTAAATTAATTCATTAAGCGCATTTAAAAATGGAAAATCAAATTAGTTCATTTCTGAATCATTTATCAAATACATCAGCCATAACACATGCTTAATGTTATTTTAATGAATCAGATAGCTGCGATTCCTTATTTGATCCTCTTAGCCAAAACAAAACTGTTATTGTTACAATTATTGATACAAAAATAAATAATAATGGTTAAAAAGATTATTTGAAAATGCTGATACCCACAAATTTGAACATAAAAATAGTGGATGAATTGGAAAATTCAATTTATGGCGAAATTATTTGTATAAATCAGAGATGCACTCTGTACTTGTCTAGAAAAGTAAATAATGAAAAACTGGTACATTATATTCGAATAATGGTTGATTTTGAGAATGATTCAAGAATTATAAAATTAGACCCAAAAGTTATTAATATGTAAAAGGATACAAAAATATTTGATAAATTTCAACTACATTATAAAGTTTATTTATCAAAGTAGTCAAGTTTAAGTAGCGGAGCATATATATTTAGACCTAATGGGGATGCCTCTGATTATGGTGATTATCTCTAAGCATTAGAATTTTCTGGTCAAATAATCAAATAAATATATTTTGAAAAAACTACGCTAAAAGTCTGGATGACAAGATTTGAAAATCAAGATATATTTTCTATTGATACATTTTTAGATTCCATAGATATTTCTGATTAATTTGGAAAAGAAATCATATTGTAAATTCAAACTGACATTTCAAATGATGGAATATTTTATACTGATAGCAATGGATTCAAATTTTAAAAACGAAGAATAAATCACAGGGATTCATGGAACATAAAAATGAAAGAGTAAATAGCTGGTAATTATTTTCCTGTCAATGGTGCTATTATGATCATGAATAGTGATGGAAATTCTGCTTGTGCAGTGCTGAATGACAGAGCCTAAGGAGGAACAAGTTTAGCCTAAGGAGTTATTGAATTAATGCTGTAGAGAAGATTAGTACGGGATGATAACAAAGGGCTGTTTGAAGTTTTGGATGAATAAGAAATACATAAGGGTTAAAAGGTAGGCATTAGATAAATGATATCACATACAATCATTTTCTATAATCATCAACAACAACCAAATCTGTTAAGAGAATATCAATATAAATAGGATTTATAACCTTTACTCTATTTTTCAACTTAACCTTTTATACAATATTCTGCTCTATTGGATTTATTTTAAGGATTTTTAATCAAATAATCCGATACAAATTTGAGTAAATTATACATTGAGCCTTGGTTATAAAAAGATTAATATTTAGTAAGAGTTCACAATATGAAGGAAGAGGGTATTTAAAAACTAAATTTCCCTTAAGGATTATCATTCTTAGAAACAACTTTGACTGGTAATTAGGATTTAAAGATGTGGAAGCTTAATCGATTAAGTAGATGATTTTTATAATTTAGAATGGAGCGATAGTTATCCAAAAAAATAAACATATTAATATAAGGATGATGAAGTTGGTCCAATGATGATAAGAACGTGGATTGTAACAATTTGAAGAAAGTATAATCTTTACATCATATCATGATTTTCTAACCCCTACATATTTCTATTATTTGAGTGTTTTAATTTAAAAAAAATAGGTTTCTATTTTTAATTTTAATATATACATAATCATTAATTGGGTAATTTATTAAGTTATATTAAAAATTTTTCAACGTCACCCTCCTCATTTTACCCTTCATTGCAATAAATAATATTGTGGCAAATTTCAACTCATTCAAAAATATGAGAGAATTAAAATTTATTTGATTAATAATGTTAGTTATAATAAATAATTTATTTAATTTAAAAGGAAATTACCAAAAAATATAAAAGGAGAATTGAAATCATTTAAACATAAGGTTTCTCAAATAATATCATCTAATTAATTTTTTTTGAGTCTCTTTAAATTTGATGACATTAATTAGAATTTTCTTTAACTTTAGTATTCTGGCCACAAAATTCATAATTTATTTTAGAAATAATTAAATATGAAAATGGTCCTTATTCTGTCCTTTTTTCTTAAACCTGTATTATCCGATTATGTGTATATTTTAAGTCCTGAATAACCATACATTCTAACAGAATTTTCAATCATAGAAGCAATTATTAGGGAAGGAGTTGTATATAAACAGAGCTCTTGGTTTTAATACCTTCCCTTAACTTCTACAATTTATGCTATATCTGTTGGGATGTTAGATAGCAATTGCTATCATTTATTTAGTTCGGTAGGGAAAGAATCAAAAAGTTTAAATTTTTTACATTATGATTGTTTAGATTATGAATAAAAGTCAATCACAAAATTTATAAAATTCATAGGTAGCGATAATTAACAATACAGTTATGAATTCGATATAAGTATTTTTGAATATGAAAATTAGTGGTACTTCTTTCAATTCATATTATATCCATATAACAATAGATTTTAAATAATATTAATCAAAAATGAAGAAGTCATCAAAAATGAAATTTTGGATGTTTTACCATTTCAAGATGAAATTATAATTTAATAGGTTGGAGGTGATTTGGTAGTATTAGATTCAAAACTAGTCAATATTGCTAATGGCGATAAATTTGCCACATTTCCAGGCAGAGTGATTCCAATTTAAGGTGATTCTACGATTAAAAACTTTGTTTAGGCTGCTATTTCTTTAGTAAAGTCTAGGAAAGCCTGTAAGTGTGAAAGTAATCCAATAAGTAATTTAATGGATTCAGATTATTTTTCTCTCTACTAATCAATTTATTCTTCAAAATTTTAGAACTGCAATTAATTTTTATTTACAGGATGGTTTAAGATTAAAGAAATAATTCAAACCGACTCAGAAATGACATTTTAATTTATTAAATTGACTTCAAATATGTAGAATGATTAATTGTAAAATGAAAATCTCTCTCCTTTATAATTATTTTACAAGCTTTCATAAAACCTAAATACAATAATTATTACAACTTATAGTTATACATTTCCATCAGTTAAATTAGATTTTACAAACGATCCTTTTTTAATAACCAAAGAATTCCAGATTTTGAACAATATGTAGTTATGGCATCTCCTATATGTAAAATTAGAAAGAGAAGAATTTTCTGTCAATCTTAAATTTTTTGAGAATAGGTAAATTTACGAGTATAAGACATCAATTATTGTTAAGCAATTTCATTAAATATATTTTAAGCTCTTTTTAGGCAATCTACAAAAGTCCACCAATAATTATCTAAATATTATAAGTAGGAATCTATATTTTTTTAATTGTAATAAAGATTTTTAATAACAAAATTGCCACATTTCATGTGGAGAATGTGATGGTCCAACTTATCAAGATTGTATATCTTGTTCCATAGAATCAAAAAGAATATATTTTCCAGAATATAAATAGTGTATATGTCCATAAGACACTGTTGATCACGATGATTAATGTTTAGGCTATCCTGATTTTGGTTTTTAGTTAATTTCAGGTGAAGAATAAAATGATGGATGTTTGTATGGACAATTTGAGCTTAATGGCTTGTGTTATCAATGGTAATTTAATAATTAAAATATTAGTCCAGGATAAATAAATTCATAAATTACAACTTGTTTTGAATGCGTTTAAAATCCAAAAGATTGGTACGATAACCCATTTTGTAATACATTTGTGTACCTAAATCAGGATGGAAGAACGACTTCCTTAGAATAAGTATATTACCAATCTACAGCTAAACCCTATTTCATTTTTAATGGTGTCGACCTTGAACTTTGTTTGGAATGTTAAAAATCAAGCCTTACAAATTAGGAGAATATAAATTAAGATATAGCTAAGAAATAGGAATTATTTAATTCATTTTGTCTTTCTAAAATTTCAGGTTAATAATGTTCAAAATGCAGAATTGAATACTGCACGACTTGTGCAATTTTAATAACAGGATAAACCTGTCTTTATTGTAAGGGATTCTCGAGTTTAGAAGATGGTATTTGTACCATGCCTTCTCCAGGAAAGATATTTAAATCTGAAACTTAAATGTTAAAGAAATGATATTTCAAATGATGAAATAGTATCACCAATTCTAATATGTGATGATATAAAAAGGTTCTTTAAAGTTTTGGCCAAATATGAATTAGATAAATGTTAACAATTAGGGCAAAAGTAATTGATCTATAAACATATTTATTAAAGAATATCAATATCGAGAAGGCTTACTAGCTATTTTTCTTTTTCAACAAATTATTTTGTATTGTACCGCTCCATTGAATTTATTTTAATGATTTTCTCACAAAATATCAGAAGGAATATAAGATCAAATTTATATAGGGCCTTAGTTATTAGAAAATAGAATTTAAAAAGAACTAAATATTAAGGAAGAGGCCGTTTAAAATTGAATTTTCATATAGATTAATACTCATTCAACTAGTTTAATTACCAATTAAACGTGTAGGAATTTAATGGATTCAGAGCATCGAAAAAACTTAAAGTATTAACTAATAAGGATGAAAAATAAAAATAGGCCCTAATAAGAGGTTGGACTGTGAATATTTGAAAAAAATAATTATTTTCCGTTAATTTATGTTTAGAACATTGTTGCTATCTAAAATATTGATTAAGCTCCATTCCCCTATCATATTATTTTAAAGTTCAAAAAAAAGACTTTCTATTGTAATTTGTTTAAACACAATAAAATTTAATTGAGTAATTAAAAAGGGTACATGAAATAAATTTCTAATTCTCATTCACTTCTGCTAGGGTTTGCAATTTATTAAAATAAAAGCAAATCTAAAGTCAATCGAGTATTCTGTGTGGTTGGATAATTATTCAAAAAATTCGTAATATAAAATGTTACTACTTTAAATTCAATGAAATTACTCAATATAAAAAGGAGTTTATGGGACTATATTATTTAAATCATCAAGCTTATTCAAACCAATCCATTGAATACTTGTTTATTTTCAGAATTTGTTTAATTTTTAAAATAAGATATTTAGTTTTGAATTAGAATCTTCAATTCTTGTAAAATTTTGGTGACAAAAATGCTCATAAATTATTTTGAGAAAATTGATAGATGACAATAGCTCTGTTTCTTGCCTTATATGTAAAAACTGTATTAACAGATTTTGTACTTATCTTGAATCCTGATGAGCCATTTGTTGTCAAGGAATTTGACATTTTAGAAGAATAATATGAAGATGAGGCAATATTAAGACAAGGTGCTTGGTTTTAATACCTTCCCTTGATTTCAACCATTTAGGTACAATCTATTGGGATCCTAGATAGCAATTGCTTTCATTTATTTAGCTCTGTAGGGAAATACTCTTAAACTTTAAACATGTTATATTATGATTGTTAAGATCATGAGTAAATGACCATCACTAAATATATCAAATTTATGGGTAACGATGATTAATAATATAATTTTGAAATAAGCATAAACGTATTTGAATATGAAAATTAGTGGTATTATTTTGAATTCATATTATTTCCGTAAGAAAATAGATTTTAAATATTACTTATTAAAAATGAAGAAATTTTGAAAAATGACATTTTGAATGTTTTACCATTAAAAGATTAAAGGACAATTTTAAAAATTGGAGGTGATCTTGTAGTTGTAGATTCAAAATTACTCAATATTGCCAATGGAGATAAATTCGCTTCATTCCCAGGCAAAATTAAGGCAATTGATTTATCAGGTTCTGTTGTTGATTTTGTCGATTCTGCAATATACTTAGGAGAACCTTGGGAGAAATGTACATGTGTAGCCAATCCTATAAGTAGTTTAATTAACCAAGATTATGTTAATCTTATTACATCAATTTATACTTCAAGATTTCAGAATTGCGATTAGTTTACATTTACTGGATGGTTTAAGATTAATGAAATAATTCAAACTCATAATGTTCTTACATATTAATTTATTAAATTGACTTCAAATGTGTAAAATAATTTATTTTAGAACCAAAATATATCTCCTTTATAACTATTTTACCAGCTTTCAAAAAATCTAAATACAATAATTATCACAACATATAGTTACACATATCCATCCATCACTTTAGATTTTACAAAAGACCCATTTTTAATAACCAAAGAATTCCAGATTTTGAACAATATGTAGTTATGGCATCTCCTATATGTAAAATTAGAAAGAGAAGAATTTTCTGTCAATCTTAAATTTTTTGAGAATAGGTAAATTTACGAGTATAAGACATCAATTGTTGTTAAGCAATTTCATTAAATATATTTTAAGCTCTTTTTAGGCAATTTACAAAAGTCCACCAATAATTATCTAAATATTATAAGTAGGAATCTATATTTTTTTAATTGTAATAAAGATTTTTAATAACAAAATTGCCACATTTCATGTGGAGAATGTGATGGTCCAACTTATCAAGATTGTATATCTTGTTCCATAGAATCAAAAAGAATATATTTTCCAGAATATAAATAGTGTATATGTCCATAAGATACTGTTGATCATGATGATTAATGTTTAGGCTATCCTGATTTTGGCTTTTAGTTAATTTCAGGTGAAGAATAAAATGATGAGTGTTTGTATGGACAATTTGAGCTTAATGGCTTATGTTATCAATGGTAATTTTTAATAATTAAAATATTAGTCCAGGATAAATAAATTCATAAATTACAACTTGTTTTGAATGTGTTTAAAATCCAAAAGATTGGTACGATAACCCATTTTGTAATACATTTGTGTACCTAAATCAGGATGGAAGAACGACTTCGTTAGAATAAATATATTACTAATTTGCAGCTAAACCCTATTTCATTTTTAATGGTGTTAACCTTGAACTTTGTTTGGAATGTTAACAATCAAGTCTTACAAATTAGGAGAATATAAATTAAGATATAGCTAAGAAATAGGAATTATTTAATTCATTTTGTCTTTCTAAAATTTCAGGTTAATAATGTTCAAAATGCAGAATTGAATACTGCACGACTTGTGCTATTTAATAACAGGATAAATCTGTCTTTATTGTGAGGAATTCTCGAAATTAGAAGATGGTTAGTGTACCATGGTTTCTCCAGGAAAGTTAAAAGAAAATAATTGTTTATCACCGTATTACATATCATCAACAATGGAATGCAAAAAATGCTCTATTGAAAATTGCATTTATTGTTTTGAATATGTGGTTGATGATTTGAAATTAACAACTCTTTATCTGAACTTCAATTAATTCAATGGAGATGATAATATTTAGGTGGGATGTGCAATGTGTAATGATGGATATGTTTTTGATTTTAGAATTGGATTATGTCTTAAACAAACTCCAAAAATAGACTTCTGTCTTAGAAGTTATATTAATTAAGAGGGAACAGAAAAGTGTACTTTATCTTCAAAGTATGATTTCTCAGTCTCAAGAGAAATAATTAATTGTGAATAGTTCATTTCTAATTGTCTCTAATGTTTTCTTACTGTTTA
>CAJJDP010000084.1:44023-57430 GCA_905182995.1 Paramecium octaurelia
GAGGATGCAATCACTTGGTTGGACAAAGCATTAGCTATTGATCCAAAACATGTTGTTTCCTTAAGTAATAGAGGTAGATTTCATCATCCTTATATTAATAGGTGATTGTTTAAGGATGTTGGATAAATATGAGGATGCAATCACTTGGTTCGACAAAGCATTAGCTATTGATCCAAAACATGTTGTTTCCTTATGTAATAAAGGTAGATTTGATCTTCCTTATATTAATAGGTGGTTGTTTAAGGATGTTGGATAAATACGAGGATGCAATCACTTGGTTTGACAAAGCATTAGCTATAGATCCAAAAGATGTTGATTCCTTATATAACAAAGGTAGATTTGATCATCCTTATATTAATAGGGGGTTGTTTATGGATGTTAAATAAATACAAGGATGCAATCACTTGGTCGGACAAACATTAGCTATTGATCCAAAACATGTTGATTCCTTAAGTAATAAAGGTAGATTTCATCATCCTTACATAAATAGGTGATTGTTTAAGATTATTGAAGTAATTTGATAAATCTGAAAAAATTCTCCATTAAGCTATTTAGCTCAATCCTAACCACACAGTTAGTCTTGATAGTCTTGGTATGTGTTGATTTTATATTCAGGAATCTGCTTATAAGATTAGTAGAAATACTAAGAGGCTCTGATATATTATGAAAGAAGTTTAAAAATTTAATCAAATAATTAATGGACCAAAAATCAAAAGGGTACTTATATTTTGTCAATTTAGAATTTTGTGAACAGAAATTGAAACAGTGAATAATCCAATTTTTAAATATAAATATTCTTTCTATCTTTCGATTTAATTATATATTCTCCATATTAAATTTATATCCTGTGAATTCCAAATTATATTATTATTATTTCAAAAATTAACTCTCTCTTCCTCACAATTCTTTCATTACCAAATACATCTCATTTTAAATCCTTATTCTCCAAATTTATATCCTTTAAAATATTTTTTTTAAATTAAGATTAAATAAATTTTATCTCTCTTTATTTTCTTTTACTAAATCTATCTATAGTAAAGTTGTATAGAACAAATTTAATTTGGACTTGAACTTTCAAGATGATATTAGTTATGAAATTTAGACTTTTAGAACGGAATAATATAAAAAGTCAATATGATAGAAACAAAATATTCAATAATTAAAACGTCATTCACTAGGCTTGGACAAACATTAACTTTAAGGAATAAAGAGAGACATTTTGATCAGGCTAGGTGTATAATTATCAATAACGGGGCCTTGAGAGAAACTATTGATAATCGAGTGGAAAATCTAAATATTATTTAAATTTAATTCAAAATTGATTTAAAATTGTTTCATATTAATTTTTATTATGAAAAATTTATATTCAGAAGAATAAATATAAATAATTAAATTTGAATTAATCTGATATGTTTTGCGTTATAAAGGAAGCTAAAAGAAATAATATTAATATAGGATCATATTTAGTACATCTATTTCATAATCGAAATAATTGTCTTTATTTACAAAGGTTATGGATTATTTTCTCCTCCAAATAAAATAGGAATAGAAATATTTTTACAGTTTCTATTAGCATTTTGTCAATTTCCTCGATTGATATTAGGATCAATAGGCAATAAAACAGAATCTCCATCCTAAATTTTATGGTAATTGGACATTACTATTATAGGTTTGTTTTACTAATTTTTCCTTGCATATGCTTTTACATATTTTTCATAGTGTTGTAAACCTATGTGGTTATTTTGGAAATAATAATAAATGTGATTGGTTTGATATTTATCATCTTTGAATTGCTATTTAGTTTATCAGCATTTTTAACCTTCAAAAATTATGAGAAGCAGCAATGATTTGAAATTAATGATATTTTTATATAGTTAATTAGCAATGATTAATTTCCATTATAAATTTAATATTATAAAATGGAGGACGATAGCAGAATAATAAATGATGATGAATCGTGCATCACAAATGATTGTTAAGTGAACGAGACTTAAATTAAATAATATAAAAAAGTTAAATTGTTGGGAGTTGGAGCATATGGAAAAGCCTATCTTGTTTCCTCTGATGATTAAGATGAAATTAAATATGTTATGAAAGTAGTACCTTAATCAGTTTCGGCAAATACAGAAGCATCAATATTATAAAATTTAAGACATGATAACATCATCTAATATGTCGAAACCTTCATAGATAATAAAGATAGATTATGTTTAATTATGGAATATGCAAATAGTAATATACTTTAATAGTAATCAATTAGATGGTACTCTAGGCTAATATCTAAAATCAAGAACACAGCCTCTGCCTGAAGCATAAATAGTTGATTGGTTTACATAATTATGTTTAGCTTTGCAATGTGTACATTCTTAAAAGATAATTCATAGAGATATCAAATCTGAAAATGTTTTTTTACATGATGACAAAATTAAATTGGGAGATTTTGGAATTGCTAGATCAGTTGAATAAGATTTGGCAACTACATTTATAGGCACCCCCTATTATATTTCTCCAGAAATAATACAAAATTAACCTTATTCATATAAAAGTGACATATGGTCTTTGGGAGTACTTCTCTATGAAATGTGTACATTTAAATATCCATTTACTGCTGATTCATTACCTGCTCTAGCCAATAAGATCATGAAAGCAAAAATATAACCAATTAGCGCATAGTTATATTCATAAAATATGAAAAATTTAATATAACAGCTTTTGTAATTAGATGCAAATAAGAGACCAACTATAGAATAAACCTTATGTATATAATTTAACCATAATTTAGAAAATGCTGTAATCCAAAATAGAATTAAATAATTAAACATTAAGTAACAACAAATCATAAAAATACCTGTTTAACCAATGCAAAGTAAAGATAATTTTAAAATTAGAGAAACAATAACATTAAGTTGTTATAAAAAATGATGAATACACATAAAATAAAAAATTATCCCGAGAGGAATAATAAAAATTCATGAGAGAAGATATTTAAAAGAAAGTAAATGTTATTTTAATATAGAAATGTCAATAAAAACCTTAAGAAGTAGTTATAGAATTATTTGGTTAACCAAAAGTAAAATAAGATTAGCCTTAATAGTAAATTAATTAAATAGATAAAAAATTACCAAAAAGAAGAGATATTCCAGTCGAAATTTATTTACCTTTTATATCTAGATCTGAGTTTTTAGATCAATAATAATAATAATAATAATAATAATAATAACAATAATAATAATAATAATAATAATAACTACCTTAACAGAGTTAATCTCTAGATATAGTGACTAACAATAATAATAATGAAACACAATTAGAAAGACAAACTTCTGAAAACTCATTAAATTAAGATTTGTCAAATTAAAAGGTAGAAAAGTAGATCTCCAAAAAATAAGAAAGCCTCAAATGTGTTCCCTAAGACACATAAATTGCATAGAAACCAATTATCAAATTAAGTTTTGAAAGGGCAGAAAAAATAAGAATGAATTTGGAATAGGCTTTCGGAACTGATTCATTCTTAAAGGTATACCAAATTTTTAGAGGATTAAGAGAACAATTTAGTGTAGATGAAATATTTCAACAATATGGACCTACTTATGAGAGTTTGATTCCAGATATTAATTAGTAATGTATGTAGGAGTAATTATCAAATTTATTTATATTACTTGAATTTGATTTGGATCAATGAAATTTATATTCAAAGGCTTTATGTATGAATTTTAGATATTAATAATTAATTATGCAAAAGATTATATTGATTATTTATCTATTATTTGTTATCACCAACTCCGCCACAACCTACTCTGATTAAGATTTGATGATTTTGATTGAAAGATCACAAATTCGAGGAGATTACTAGGATGTTGTAAATGAAAGAAGTGGAGCTTTGATTTCAAATGCTAGACAGTTAACATTTTATGGAGATCAATTTAATAACAGTCCATTAAGAGATGCCATCTATGATATTGCTGCCGGTAGCAAAGGTTACGTTTTAGCACCGGTGCTAGGAAAAATAAGGCTTGACTTATTGTAAGAATACGAAATTAATACTATTGTAATCTGGTTTTATGACCTTACAGCAATTACTTATAAGTTTAAAGTAACACTAGTTTACCCTGATGACAGCGAAGAAGTTGTTTACACTAATTCTTCAGCAGCTGGTGGAATTTATAGAGTAACATTTAACGATTCTTTAGTGAAATCATTTTTAATCACTGATATTTCAGGAACTTAGCCCTTGTAGGTAATTAAGATTCAGGCATTCTATGCATTTTGATGAATTAATATATTACACAAAGAGAATAATTATGCCATAATATTATTTATTCAATTTATATAATTTTTCTACTAATGTATAAAGATTTATATGACGATTCTTCTGATGACATAATAACATTAATATTATTCTAAAATTACTTAAAAGAACAACAGGTTTGTTTATTATAATGGGATTTACTCTTTTTTCAAAATTAAAAATTTCTACATTAATAATATAAATTATAGCATCAATACATAATCTTTATCTTATTTAATGTATGAATAACTATTGTAATTCTGATATTATATCGACATTAAATAATATTTTTTAATAAAATTCTTATGGGAAGATGTAGTCTCTTGAATGGCTATAAAATAAATCAATAATTCGCACTACAAGATTTCTTTTTCTTTAATTTTTCAAATTATAATATTTTATAAAAATTCATGGATTTGGATCGCTATAACTATCTTCAGAAGAGAGATATAAAATTGGCAGAAATTATACCTGATCAAATGCTTGAGCTGATGGAGATGCTCATCCATTGGATCTTTTAGGNAATAATAATAATAATAATAATAATAACAATAATAATAATAATAATAATAATAACTACCTTAACAGAGTTAATCTCTAGATATAGTGACTAACAATAATAATAATGAAACACAATTAGAAAGACAAACTTCTGAAAACTCATTAAATTAAGATTTGTCAAATTAAAAGGTAGAAAAGTAGATCTCCAAAAAATAAGAAAGCCTCAAATGTGTTCCCTAAGACACATAAATTGCATAGAAACCAATTATCAAATTAAGTTTTGAAAGGGCAGAAAAAATAAGAATGAATTTGGAATAGGCTTTCGGAACTGATTCATTCTTAAAGGTATACCAAATTTTTAGAGGATTAAGAGAACAATTTAATGTAGATGAAATATTTCAACAATATGGACCTACTTATGAGAGTTTGATTCCAGATATTAATTAATAATATATGTAGGAGTAATTATCAAATTTATTTATATTACTTGAATTTGATTTGGATCAATGAAATTTATATTCAAAGGCTTTATGTATGAATTTTAGATATTAATAATTAATTATGCAAAAAATTATCTTGATTATTTATCTATTATTTGTTATCACCAACTCCGCCACAACCTACTCTGATTAAGATTTGATGATTTTGATTGAAAGATCACAAATTCGAGGAGATTACTAGGATGTTGTAAATGAAAGAAGTGGAGCTTTGATTTCAAATGCTAGACTGTTAACATTTTATGGAGATCAATTTAATAACAGTCCATTAAGAGATGCCATCTATGATATTGCTGCCGGTAGCAAAGGTTACGTTTTAGCACCGCTAGGAATGATAAGGCTTGACTTATTGTAAGAATACGAAATTAATACTATTGTAATCTGGTTTTATGACCTTACAGTAATTACTTATAAGTTTAAAGTAACACTAGTTTACCCTGATGACAGCGAAGAAGTTGTTTACACTAATTCTTCAGCAGTTGGTGGAATTTATAGAGTAACATTTAACGATTCTTTAGTGAAATCATTTTTAATCACTGATATTTCAGGAACTTAGCCCTTGTAGGTAATTAAGATTCAGGCATTCTATGCATTTTGATGAATTAATATATTACACAAAGAGAATAATTATGCCATAATATTATTTATTCAATGTATATAATTTTTTCTACTAATGTATAAGGATTTATATGACGATTCTTCTGATGACAAAATAACATTAATACTATTCTAAAATTACTTAAAAGAACAACAGGTTTGTTTATTATAATGGGATTTACTCTTTTTTCAAAATTAAAAATTTCTACATTAATAATATAAATTATAGCATCAATACATAATCTTTATCTTATTTAATGTATGAATAACTATTGTAATTCTGATATTATATCGATATTAAATAGTATTTTTTAATAAAATTCTTATGGGAAGATGTAGTCTCTTGAATGGCTATAAAATAAATCAATAATTCGCACTACAAGATTTCTTTTTCTTTAATTTTTCAAATTATAATATTTTATAAAAATTCATGGATTTGGATCGCTATAACTATCTTCAGAAGAGAGATATAAAATTGGCAGAAATTATACCTGATCAAATGCTTGAGCTGATGGAGATGCTCATCCATTGGATCTTTTAGGTTTGTTATTTGGTTTAATATTAGGTTGGCGAGTAAAATAATTTGGAAATTAAAACAATCGAATTAGCTGCCATTTTAAGTAAATTATATCTTTCAAAATAACTTATCGATTCCGATAGAGTTTATCTGATAGGAATAGTTTCATTAATGATTGCAGTAAAAGTAAGAATATATATATATTTCTTTAGTTTAATGAATGCCAGAACAAAATTCAGATGAATATTCAAGACTGTGTTAACTAATGTCAATCTAAATATAGTTCTAAAGAAATAACAGATATGGAAATGAGTCTTCTATCTCTTATTGAGTATGACGCAAATATTACCACTATAACTGATTATTATGATGGTGAAGCCGTCTAAATTGACTTGGTTTTGTTTGTAACTCTTGATTCTGAATTTCTCTACTTTCAAAAATATGAATTGTATGAGGCAATTAGAAATTTTTACTCAAAAGATACATCAAACTTATCTGAAAATACAAAAAATGTATTTAAATCAAATAGTGTTAGATAATAAGGAGGATTAGTACTAAAATTTACCAATTGACTGCAAATGATGAAAATAATACTCCCAAAATTAAAAGGAAAACAATAAAGAAAAAGAAATTCAGAAGATCAAGATTTTATAGTTAATAAAGCATAACTCTATGAAATAGTATGATTTCAATTTAATTTAATGATTATAACCACTGTTTAAACAGTGGACATTTAAATATGTTTATTTCTTCTGTACTAAATCTAATCCTAATCAAAGTTACAATCATCATGCTGAGTATTATTTTAAATTTTGGAGGGAAACCAAGGAATAAAGTGATATTTAAATTTGAATTATTATTCATTATATATAATATTCATTGAAGATTTATGCATTATTAAGTTTTTATATATTTTCATTAACACTAAATTACATTGATATGATATTGTGTCAAAATTTTATCAATAAATGTAAGGACTTTAAAGAAATGATTTTTCTTATAGTTAAAGTATCAATGGAACTGTAAAAACAATATATTATTAAGAAATATATACTTGAAAATGATGAAGAATTTTTGAATTAAAATCTTTTATTTTTAATTAAAATATGGTTGTCAAGTCACTTGCTCATAAAAGAATTGTTCACAAGAGAACAAAGAGATTTGTTAGATTTGAATCAGAAGACTATCCTCACAAATTAAGACCAAGCTGGAGAAGACCAAGAGGTATTGATAACAGAGTCAGAAGAAGATTCAGAGGAAATAGACCTATGCCAAAAGCCGGTTATAGAGGTGATAAAAAGACAAGGTATTGTGAAATCAAATGACATTTTAGATACTTGGATTAAACTGGTTTCAGAAAATTGTTAATTACCAATGAAAAAGATCTTGAATTATTGCTAACAAATAATAGAAGTTTTGTAGGTGAATTAGCACACAACCTTTCAGCTAGAAAAAGAGCTACTCTCGTTAGAAGAGCTGCTGAACTTAACGTTAGATTAACAAATGGAAAAGGTAAAATTAGAGCAGAAGAGAAAAAGGAATGATTAATTTCTGTTGTACAATATAAATAAATATATGCATTTTCTATTAAGGCTGTCATTGAATTCATAATCAAATAAATATTTCTAGCATTTATTTCTTAGCAAATACTACTTAATCACAAATATTATGATTAATATTTTTTTTTGTGTTTTTTTTCAATCTATGGTTAGTATTAGGAAATTATAGAAAATTTAGATGTTATGTAATATTAGAGAGGTTAAATGAAGAAAATAGTAATTTTACTAATAACATAATTGATTCACATTTTTCAAGATTTTAATATTGTGGAAATATCAAAGGTACCTAAATGAATGTTTCAATCTAGGTTAGATTAGATTATTTTATTATAATTAAGTTTCATAATTGAATTGATACAAATAATTTCTAAATTTATTACGTAATCTCCTTCAAAAAGCATAAAATGCTTAAATTTTTAATAGGATTAACCACTAATCTATTGCGCTTCCACCTCTATTCTTAATCTTTATTTATTTTATCGGGGCGTCTGGAATCTTTATGGTTGTGAGGCTCTTGGAAATGTTACTCTCATAAATCAATTAGTCATCTGCATCCGATCTTGATACAAACACCTACACATCATAAGTTCGTATAAATGTAGGATCTCTATCATATAACCAAATTTTAATGGTATTGAGTTCGTAGGTCTGGAGCAAGTCTATTATAATGAATTAAGAGATTCCAGCATAGCAATACCCTCCAGATATTATATAATAAATTGCGTCTCTCAATGGACTACTATTCTTTTAGCCTCCAACATATCCAACGGTTCTACTATTAAAAACAATGGCTCCTGCTGATTCTTGAGCAACATCCTTGTACTCACCTCTTATAACCGATTTCTATTTTAGTTCATCCAATTATGTATGGGTGTATTTAGCAAAAGAATTCATCGTTTCTACATTATGAATAATAAGGCAAAGGAAAAGANAAGATATAATTAAAAAAACGAGGAATTGAATTGATAATAGGGTTATTATAACAAAGGTCTATATCTATCGGAAGTGATTTGGATCTTTATTCTTAAGACTTGAAGGGATAGAATAATTTAAAATCTTTAATTGCTTCAAGGTCTCTTTCTTATAGTGAAAAAAGCTTTGGCCGCCCGGCCTCTGAATGTAGAGCTAATTTATAAAGAACACTTCAAAGTGCTTGCCTTACGTCTAAAGATTTGATGTTTGTTTATGAAATCTTAAAAGTAAGATAAATATCAATATTATAATCTATTCAAAGTAGCTATGACCGTTGACCAATGAACAATGCTTGCACCATTACATGTGAGCCCTCGGTATTCATCCAAGATGATGCTGTTTGTTTTGTAATGTTTAAATTTTCTACTTTTGATAAGCAAATCATTGAAAAATATTATTAAAAACTAGCTTAAGAATCCTTTGAAATATGCTTGATATATGATAAAAATTAATTAATTTAATTTATTATTAATAATTTGAATGCTAGTTTAGTATGATGTCCTAGTTTGAGCAATATAATTAGAATTCTGAGTTCCACATGCCTCTACTTAAGACATCTCCATCAGAATAAATCTAAGTGAGGCAATTGTGTGTAGAGCAAATTTTGTAATGCTACTTAAATAACGGTTAAATTTTAGTGCAAAATCAATTAAAATTTGTGAACCTCAATTAAAAATTGGGTCAATTCTGAAAGATACTATTTCAACTTTATGGTTACTTGTAGATTAATAAATAGTTTCCTAATTAAATAAAGATTTATTGCGTTGTTCTTGGTTAATTCCTATAAGAAAGCATGATCATAGCAATTTAGAATTGTTTTGTATTTTTAACTTAACATCAAGCAGTTATTTAGTCTAACAATCCTTAAATAGGAATCTAGGCGGTATCCACAATCTTTAGCAAGAATTTTCTCAAGAAATCATATGAAGGTTCACAATATTATTTTTATAGATAAGATTTTGAATTTCTATTAGGTTAGAATATAAATAGTATAAACTTAATTGGATTAATTGTTTCGATTACTATTTGTTTTTTTTTGAAAATGTTGCTACAAAATATGAACTATGTAATTTTTACTATCAAATGCAATACTATTTTTTGTGAAAAAATTTAGATAATGATGTAAACTTGGAATGTATTTGGTAATGAAAGAATTGTGAGGAAGAGAGTTAATTTTTGAAATAATAATAATATAATTTGGAATTCACAGGATATAAATTTAATTATGGAGAATATATAATTAAATCGAAAGATAGAAAGAATATTTATATTTAAAAATTGGATTATTCATTTTTTCAATTTCTGTTCACAAAATTCTAGATTGACAAAATACAAGTACCCTTTTGATTTTTGGTCCATGTGTTATTTGATTAGACCTTTAAACTTCTTTCATAATATATTAGAGCTTCTTAGTATTTCTACTAATCTTGTAAGCAGATTCCTGAAATATAAAATCAACACATACCAAGACTATCAAGACTAAATGTGTGGTTAGGATTGAGCTAAATAGCTTAATGGAGAATTTTTTCAGATTTATCAAATTACTTCAATAATCTTAAACAATCACCTATTAATNAAGATTAAATCAGAAATTAATAGGGAGCAACAAATAAAAATTCAAACGAAAAGGAAGCTACATATATTATAACAATCAGAGTTCTTCAAGGTAATCATAGATAGATAATTTTCTATGCAAGAGCTGCAATTCAATATCCCCAGCCTAATAATGGAAAAAAAGCAACGTTAATATTAAATAGTCTGCTTTGCAATTACGAATTTAAGAACTTATCAGAAGTTACTTACTAAGATTTCCTGACTAATAATGATTTAAGCTGTTTTATCTAACCTTTCAAGGATGCCTTTATTTAATAATGGTAGTATTATAGGTTCTCTTGTCAACATGTTATGGCTATCGAACATAATGATGAAAAATCATTTATTTGATTTTTAGTAAATATTCTCAAGGACTAAGCCAAAAACTTAATCCCTTAAAAAGAATCAATAACATAATATAACAAAAACTGAATAGAGATAATAATCTAATTTATTGAACCACATGAAAGCATTTTTACTTTTACATTAATTGTCTCTTGTTATATACATATTTCATCATTATATAATTAAATCGAAAGATAGAAAGTTTATTTATATTCAAAAATTGGATTATTCACTTTATCAATTTCTGTTCACAAAATTCTAAATTGACAAGATATAAGTACCCTTTTGATTTTTGGTCCATTAATTATTTGATTAAACTTTTAAACTTCTTTCATAATAAATCAGAGCTTCTTAGTATTTCTACTAATCTTGTAAGCAGATTCCTGAATATAAAATCAACACATACCAAGACTATCAAGACTAACTGTGTGGTTAGGATTGAGCTAAATAGCTTAATGGAGAATTTTTTCAGATTTATCAAATTACTTCAATAATCTTAAACAATCACCTATTAATGTAAGGATGATCAAATCTACCTTTAATACATAAGGAAACAACATGTTTTGGATCAATAGCTAATGCTTTGTCCAACCAAGTGATTGCATCCTCGTATTTATTTAACATCCTTAAACAACTCCCTATTATAATTATACTCTTATTAAAACCTTTATAAAGTAAAGATTCCTAATTACTAGGATTTATTACAATTGACTTATCGAAATATGTTAAAGCCTCATTATAATTCAAATCCGAATATAATTTCTTACCTAAAGAATTAAATGTTTATGTTACCTTAATTGCATAGATCTTCAGCTCGTTAAATATTATTTTCATCAATTTAATAATAATTAAATGATGATAATTACAATTATTCATATAAATTATTAAATGCATGATTTAATTTCTTTATCTATTCCTAAATGATTTTTGAAATTGATTATTTATATTCCATTAATTTAATAGTTGAATTCAAATAATCATTAATTTAGTAAGAATTCATATTCACAAGCCTTTCTTTAACTAATGAATATTTATTTCTAATTCCTTTAGTTAACTAAGAGAATGATTGATTCAGAGTTTCTACACATTTGTTAAGATCATCAATCAAATTGTCACACTCTTTATTGTTACTTTCAATAAATGGAATCAAACTGTTAACTTTTTTAACATCATCAGAATGAGTATGATGAATTCCCTTTTTAAAACAATCAAAACAATTTAATCAAAATCCTGTACAAAATTCATGATAACAAATAAAATCAATCTCTTCCTTATGGTTATCTTCTTAACATTTTAACTTCAAACTTGCTTATTAAATCATTTTTATATTTTATATTAAATGTATAATCATTCTTAACCTCGTATTTCTATTATCCTAATTCTATTAAATTACTTCACATTAAATATTAATTTACTTAAAAACAATTCAACAAATTCACTTCTTCAACGAAATTTCAAACCTAATAATCTCTTTTTCAGGTATGGTATTATTAATCCATTATTTATTAATTATTTACATTTATTCTGATTATGTATTTAAAATCATATACTTGATTCATCTTCACTTGGTTAAAAACTAAAAATAATTAGTATTTTTGCATAAGTCATTTCAATTTCAATTTTTAGATTTATAACCTCTAAGAATTAAAGGAATTTATTTAATTTACAGTGATTATTAATGAATATGAGATTAATAATTTATCTATGAGTAAGAAGTATCTTTTCTAGAGAATTTTAAATAGTACTTTTCTAAACTTATCATTATTCAAGAGAGCATAATGTATCGATTATGAAAATAATTTTGTTTCGTTATGATCTATAAGAGGGATTTGTAACAATATTTTATCTAAACTGACAAGCATTAAATATTTTATGACTCAAATAGTTATATAAGATTAATTTTTAAAAGGTTTGTTTTTAATGACATAAGTGCTATTTGATTTAGAATATTCTGATTATAATTTTGATTAATTATCAAATTCAAGATTCTTGATGAGAAATTTCCCCATTCAATTGTCAAGGTAATGTAGCCAAGATTTTTGAATCAAAAAGTTAATCCTAATTTTTAAAATTCCATTTTCATTAAATATATTATTGTTTAAAATTAAGTCGATGCCTTTTTGTTTTTTTAGAGATGATCCTATCAATATAATGGCAGAAAAAGCTTCAATGACCACGTGAGTCCAAAAGCTTTACAAATAAATAATTTTTTGGGTATAACTAAGACTTTAATATCAACGAAACAGGATTAATCATTTAAACTTAGATTAATTTCCTTGTTTTTTACTTCTAAACTGAATATGCTATTACTACTTATTGCGGTATCCAACACAATGACATCTAAATTACTAACTATTATAATGTTCATTAAGCTTGTAATAATTTCTACATCCAAATAATTTAAATGTGTGATTGAATTTAATTGTTGGCATCATTTAGACAAATTAAATTTGATGAATCAAATGTTATTGTAATAAGGAGAGAAAAATTTAGTTAATATTTATTCTCTATTAGTTCGTTAACTTACAAAATCCTTTT